>AYEL01084625.1:0-23071 GCA_000484575.1 Olivierus martensii
AGTATAAAAATAATATTACTTTTAAATATTTATTACGAGTTTTATTATTTAATCATAGTTATTTTCTTATATATTGATGATATTTTTGATATTCATGCGATGATAATATATTCGGAATAATACAAATAAATTATATTTTTTTTAAATTTAGAAATTTCTATTTAGATCGGAAGAGCGTCTTATTATTATTATAAAAAAATTACTAAAATTTTGCATTTTTCCATGTCATTTAAACCAGAAAAACTAAACAAACAACTCATAATGAATTCAAGTCATGGATTGAATACAATATTGCTATTTTGAATGTATAGCTTGGTTTTAAATTCGTGTCGACAAACTTTATTTTTCATTTTGCTATGTTTTGAATCTATATATCTACATATAAACAATGTATACATTTTAAATATATAGATCTGTATACTGTAACCTATACAGTACTATAGTTTGTTTACTGAAAAAATAAAAAAAAAAAAAAAAAAAAAAAAAAAAAAATTACATATTCTATTAAATTAAATCTGCTGCCAATTTGTACAATTTCACCCGGACCATCTCCAGAAATCCAACCCCAAATGCTTACACTTTTATAACCATAAGATGATATATGAGCCACATTTTTAGGTAAATATCATGTTCTGGGTTGTCTTTAACAGTGAAGCTGCCCGTGTGAATTTGATGCAAAAGTTTTCTCATCGGAAAATATAACAGTATTCCAAAATTCCGAAGGATAGGATAAATATTCCAATGCGAATCCTAGTCTCCCTTCTTTGTGAATTGGTGATAATTGCCAAATTCTCTCAATCATCTTCGTATAGTGTTCAATGAGCAGTGTAAATTTAATTTTCGTTTTACAAATTTAGCATGACTCGCTTCTTTGTGAATTGGTGATAATTGCCGAATTCTCTCAATCATCTTCGTATAGTGTTCGATGAGCAGTGTAAATTTAATTTTCGTTTTACAAATTTAGCATGAATCAATGGTTCATTAATGACAACATTTAAAATTGCATCGTCCTGTTCTGAAGAAGTCTGTCGGGGCCTACCTGACCTTGATTTTGTTTTCAAATTGTGCTCTGCTTGCCATCAACGTATCCAAGTGGATGCAGTTTTATGATGAATATTCATTTCCCGTTCTATTGCTCTCGTTGAATATCTTCCAGATTCCCATAATCTTATAATTCTTCCCTTTGTTTCGTCAGTTAATTGTTTATCGTTTAATCCTCTCAACATTTTAACAGATTTTAACAAAGATATTTAACTAAATACGCACAATTAAAACGAATGCCATTCACACTGCTACGATTCTTTAGCAGACATGTTTTCCAAACGCCGCGTTTCTTACTAAAGCTGGATGATGTAGAACAAAGAGTTTTCATCTGACGTTGTTATGCTAATAGTTATTTGTTTATTATATTATATTATTTCAAGTTATTCGATTGAAAGTATTTAAAAAATATATTCAACAATGGAATGTCCGTTATTCGACATTATTATGCATCATTAATATCTACTTTGCCGATTCCATCACAGTTCAATCCATGACGTCACCACTAAGCGATCGGCTTATGGGTGGCAATTTACTTTTGTTCTCGACTGTACATGAACAGCTGAACACCTAGTCAAAAAATCCATTAATGAGTAAATATGACTTTCTTATTCTCCTATGTATTTGTTGTGATTTATTTCCGATCGGCTTATGGGTGGCAATTTACTTTTGTTCTCGACTGTACACGAACAGCTGAACACCTAGTCAAAATATCCATTAATGAGTAAATATGACTTTCTTATTCTCCTATGTATTTGTTGTGATTTATTTCACTTGCTGTGCTTAAAGTAATTTTTAGTCTTTAGTTTACTGTGGAGTTGAATGAGTGTGTTTCTAAAGTGCTTAAAACATGGCTAAATGGATAATTAATAACAAAAGTAATGTTACTTGAAGCTGAATGCTTGTACATTTATGACTATCATCAACTCATATGAGTAAAGAGGTAGATTCAGCAGTAATTAAAAGAAGATTAAATGTTAAATAATCAAGTGATAAAAAAATTAAAAAACATATATATCATGAATCATATTTATGATTTGGCTTTACATGGACAGGAAATTTAGTAGAACCATATCCACATTGCATTGTTTGCTCTGAAGTCCTATCACACAATTCTATGAAACACATTCTTTTATAGCAATACTTCGAAACAAAACATGAAAACAATAATAATATTTGTTGTTGTTTGAACAAACTGAATAGAATTCTATTCTATTCGATTTGTTAGAACAAAATCCTCTTCAGTACATCAAAAATTATCAATCAACATATTTTACAATGTTGTTACAATCTATTCTAGAACAAACATTTGAAAAGTTTGTTCTAGAATAGATAAATGTTCTTTGTAAAACATAAAATTTAGATAATAAGCTCTTAACTATTTTGAATGTCTTTAGGAAGACATGAATAGTAGAAAAACCATAATTAAGCATTTTTCTGGTGTAGAAGAAAATGAAAGTGTGAGTCTTACAAAGTAAGCCTTCAAATTATCAAAGCTGGAAAGGTTCACACAATAGGCAAGCCACTCATTCTTCCAACAACAGAAGAAATAGCTTCTTGTATGTTTGGTCAAAAAAAAGACAAAGGAATAGTTTTGACAAGGTTTACCGAGTAACACAGTTTTCAACAGAATTAAAGATATGGTTTGTAATATTAAGGATCAACTCATTCAAGCTCTTCAATGTAGCCCATTGTTTCCCATACAAGTGGATGAGTTGACTGACTTAGCTGGTCTAGCTCAGTTGCTTGTTTTTGTGCATAGAAAATTCCATGATGTAATATTTGAAGATATTTATTTTGTAAAATTCTCATAACTACTATTATGGGTGAGGATATTCTTAATATGATTGATTTATTTTTTTGCCAAAAAACAACCTTGAATGGAAAAATTGTATTTCTGTATGTACTGATGGAGCAGAATTTAATATGATTGATTTATTTTTTGCCAAAAAACAACCTTGAATGGAAAAATTGTATTTCTGTATGTACTGATGGAGCAAAAGCAATAAGTGGTTATATTACAGGACTAGCAGGTCATATAAAACAAGTTGCCCCAAAATGTAAATTCACTTGTTATCTTCACTGTGAAGTGTTGATAGCTAAATTTCTCCCTGATGATTTGAAAAGAATTCCAGATAAAAATATACTGTGAGGAGTTTAACCCTGACATGTCATGTTTTATTTTTTTATGCTCTTTTATTATTTATCATTATTTTCAATATTATCTAATGTATTATATTTTAGTTTAAGAGTTGACGTGCTTCCACATTCCCTGTTGTAGTAGTTAGCAATCACGTGTTACAGAATCGGAATCCGTCCTCCGAAAGAGCTATCCTGGCTAGTGATGTCATCTAATGTGAATAAATCTACCACTGATCCGATATGAGAATATGAGAATGATCTCATATTCTCATGACGTGAATTGATTACTCTGTAAGTTAATAAATTTGATATTGTTACACAAACTTTTGCAAATGAGCGAATCGCAGGATTGTAAGTCACTCAGTATAAAAACAGAAGCAACCAACGACACAGTAAGGTGTTGGTTCTAAAGTGATTGGCTGAATGACATTTGAATTCTTGTAAAGGTCTATAATTGCTCGAAGTTTGTATCGGTGGTGGAGATAGTAGAATTAAGTAGTATTTAAGGTTTCCTTTTGTGAATAATTGAATTTTTGGATATCTGAGTTGGATTAAATAAGTTTTGTTGATTATTTGATTGTGGCTTTATTCTTGTTTAAATAAAGCTTTACTTAACACTTTTGTAAGTGTTTTGAGTCTAATAAACTTATATTTTTGTTATTTAACTAGTTCTGAGAATTTATTCAATTTATTAGTATAAGTTTCTAACATTGTTTGTTGTTTTCAATCTAATACTTATTCGTTACTTCTAGTTGTAAATTCCGGTTTCATTTTTGCCAGTTAGATGTTAATTATTGTTTAACATATTTAGTTTAGGAATTAGAAGAAGACCTGAGCTCAGCTGAACTCTGGATTTACAGAGTCGTTAGAACCATTAGGTTTAGTTTATAATGATTAATTACTGGTATTCATTAGAATTCACGACTTTGCAATTGGCACCCGAACAGGGACAATTGCAAAGTCGCAAATTATAAAAATTTTTTAACTTTTATAATATAAAATTATATGAAATTATTTTTTTAATTTCCACATTTTAATAATGTAATTTGAGTAGAATTTACAAAATTCCTTTATACCATATATACTAGTATATAAGTCAAAGATTTTTTTCTCAGAAAAAATTTTTGAAGAAGAGGCTTATACATGGGTCTGTCAAAAATTGGAAAATTTTTTGAGATCACAAGATTTGCCAATTTGATCATGTATGTTCCTGCCACATCAATCATGCACTCTGCCATATTTATTTCTAACAAAGATCATCTTACTGATTCTTTCTATTTTTTTTCTGTTGAAAATTGCAGATATGTGGATATGTATGACTGTACTTAAATTAATACTTGTGTAGATATTTAAATGTTGGATACTGCACAATAAAAAATATATGAACTTGATCTGATTGCATCTCTTTGCATTAATAGCATATCCTATAATATGGCTGGATGGGCCATATTTATTTCTAAAAATGCCTATATTTAAATAAATTCAAGAATATTAATTTATTGAATGCTTCATATATAAGATTTAGAATATGTAGACTGATTTTTTTTAAGTGATTAAACAGTGATTGTCATACAGTATTTCCATTTAATATTAAATGGAAATACTGTATGGTAATCTTGGATGTTACTGATCAGCAATTTGTGCATTTTCAGATAGTTTTGATTGTTTAAAAAATGATTTTTTTCAGCTGATTTTAGATATCATATATATACTTTCATTGATCATGTGCACTGACTGACTCTCCATCCCTGTCAGTTGCAAAAAAATTTCCATTGTTTGTTTACTGATTTTTTTCACTGTTTAAACTTTGTTAAAATATTTTTGTTGAGATTTGTATGATGAAAAATTTTAATATTTCTTTGTTACTTTCTGCTGAAAAAATAAATAAAATTGTATTATACAAAAATACAACTATATAAGATGTGATGGTCTGCTCTCCATCCAGCTTTTTTGTTGCACTGAATCGCATCACAATGTTTAATGATGCAAATCTGTATTTGTCTAACAAGGGGAGGGTGTGAACTTCGGGTCATGAAATTAAAAAAAAAATTTAATATGATATAGTACTCTGACAGAAGAGTACTTGAGCAAAGTAAGAGAGCGCCATATTTGAGAAAAAGTTATTTAAAAACTATGACATTCTTTATTATGACTGCGTAATACGGATTTTCACGATGGAGGCATAGTGTAGGGCGTTAAGTCACCATTACTGCGATCGCAGTTAAACTGCCAGCAGGTTCGATTCCCTGCAATGCACATTTTTTTTTTAAATTAAATTTATTAATACTATTTTTTAAGGAATAATTAATTAAGGATTGTCTTAAAATTTAATCACGAACGTTGACATTAATTTACATTTTATCCTATGTAAATGGAAGCACTTTGAAAATGTGAATAGAAAAATAAATCATTCGTCACAAGTGTGTTTGATGTATAAATTTTCACTTGACTTTGTCAAACTGGGAACTGAACGAGAGATAAGTGTTGATTGAGCTTTGAGATGTAATAAACCAATTAAACCAACAATGTTGGTGACTCTGTGCATTTTATTGTGGTTATTATCTGGATGAGTTTGGTGATTCCCACGACTAGAGTTGTTCACTTGTGAGTGTAAAGTGAGAAGCAAGTTTGTAAGTATATTTTGCGAAATCGGATGTACTTTTGTGACAAAAAATTATGGAAGCAGTTGCAGGATCTTCCACAAGTTCGAAACTTGAGATAGATCTCGGAGAAAGATCATTTTTGAATGAAGAATTCAAGGGAGAATTTACGAATGCTCTTCTTGCTGCCAAGAATATGTACAGAGATCAGAATATGTTGATGAATAAGCCTCCTAAAAACATCAGTTCTATTTTTTTTAGCCATGGCAGATGAACTATACAAAGCAACAATAAATGTGCTCAACGAAGGCATTGTTACAACAGAAGAAGAGTTAATTTTATTCAATGAAAGCAATGAAGGAGACTTTGAGGAGGTTTGTGTGTTTCATTATTCATAATAATTGTATTGTTTACGAGGAATAATAATTCCTGATAATTGAAAAAAATCTATTTCCTTCATTCGTGTACAGATGATCTGACTCTTGACGATGATTATGATCCAAGCGATTTTATAGAATCATCCATTGATTGCATTTCGTTAGAATGTAAAGAAAAGGTTGTTGCACTTGCACAAGCACATCCGAAGTGGAGTTTGGCTGCTCTTCAGAAAAATGGTGTCCGTTGCTTGAAACGGAAAGATTACCTGCAGTGATGGAAGGACGATGTTCAGAAAGATAGAACGTGAATTGATAAGTTAAGAAAAATAGATTCTGAAACATTCGACCATTTTACTGAAGCAAGGCACAATTTGGATCAGGTACACACAAAAACTCATGCATAAAAAAATTAATAAATTTCTAACAAGTAAATATAGTTAATAAAGTCATCCAAAAAGTAAAAATAACTTACCTTTTTTTACATAGGATACCCCTTTTCTACGACTATTCCCTTTTTTTTTCTAATTTGTAAATATAGCATTTACATTTTTGATAGGTATTTTGTTTGTTTTACATAACACATATTTTATGTGAATAAAACTTTTATATGTTACTACTAGGATATTACAGCAGTGGGCGATGGCAGCGGCTTTTCCTTTCCTTTCCGATGAGTTTGTGTTTCAAGCAAGCTCTACCTGGGTGAAAGCCTTCAAGAGAAAGCACAACATAAATCAACGAAAAATAACAAAATTCGTGAGTAAACTAGACATCATTACTCTTGAAGAAACATTAAATGCTGCAGAAAAATTTCGGAAGCAAACCAGTATCCTGATCCAGAACTTTGATTTGGATCTTGTGATCAATATGGACCAAATGGGTTGCCAATATCAGACAACTTATAACAGATCTTTAGACTTTCAGGGAGCAAAAACTGTTTTTGCGAAAAAGGAGAGCTTGAACAAATTGGCTCATTCATACACCACACAGTACAGTTTAACTGCTTCAGGCAAGTTGCTTCCCCTAGTCTCGTTGTGTTTACAAGAGCCAGCTAATACATTTGGCCCTATAGTTTCAAAAACTGTTAAAAAAATTGCAAGCAGAATTTAAAAATGTTGTCGTCACCTGTTCCAAATCAGGGAAATTAACAAAATATTTATATAAGCAGTTTCTTGAAACTATTCTCGTACCATACGTGAAAAAAGATAAATTTTTGCTTATTATTGATTCCTGGGAGGGGCAAACAGATTCTGCTCTGCACGATGATATTTTTGAAAATGATGCTGGGAAAGCGACTTGCACATTAAAATTCATTCCTCCAAAGTGCTTTGCCAATCATGTGACGTTTATTTTTACTGACAGGTTAAAAATTTGATAAAGCATTTACAAAATGCTTCCGATTTAAATCATCGAGAAATAGCATCGCGCAAAGATATTATAAAAATACAGTCATTGGTTCATCACCAGTTGAGCGCTCCCATCTTTTGTCCCATAAAATATGCTTGGTTTGCTTCAAAACTGATAGAAGAATGACTAATTTTTTTAAATGTAAACGCAGTCTGCTTTCCTCCAACAATTTTGAAGAAACATTATATATGTTGGGCTGTATCGTTTATAAAATGCGCATGGTGTGAGGTATGCCTTTGTTTCACGTGCTTTTACGATAAATATCATCCGAACAATTGTAAACGATCAGAAGAAAGTGCTATTGCTGACAGGAATAAATAAAAAGTTGTGATACAAAAATTTATCTTATTGTTTGTACTTTAATATTTATCATATTGTATTTCTTTTATAAATATTTTTATATTCACATTTTCAAACTGCTTCCATTTACATTGGATAAAATGTAAATTAATGTCAGCTTTCGTGATTAAATTTTAAGACAATCCTTAATTAACTATTCTTTAAAAAATAGTAAATTTAATTTAAAACAAAAAAGCGCATCGCAGGGAATCGAACCTGCCGACAGTTTAACCACGATTGCAGTAATGGCGACTTAATGCCCTACGCTATGCCGTCATCGCGAAAATCCATATTACGCAGTCATAATAAAAAATGTCATATTTTTTAAATGACTTTTTCTCAAATATGGCTGAATATGGCATGCTGTTACTTTGCTCGAGTACTCTTCTGTCAGAGTACTATATCATATTAAATTTTTTTTTAAATTTTGTGACCCGAAGTTCGTGCCCTCACCTTGTAAGTGGTATTTATTCCCATAGTGTAGTAACTTCATAGTGAATAGGATTTGAAAAATATTTTAAATTATAAAATAAATTATCAATTTATTTTAATTAATATCATGTTATTCTAATACTCAAAAGTTGAGGATCAAGCTTATGTATGGGTTTCACATTTTTAATTATTTTTAAATTCTGAATTTGGTGGGATCAGCTTATACAAGAGTATATACTATTTAGTAATTACTTTTTATGTCTAATTTTTACAGTGAAACCTCAATCTATTATTCATGGATGTATCATATTCTTGGAAACATTGTTAATACATTTCTAAGATCCCTGAACAAATCCTATTTAAACTATGGAAATTATACATGTATTAACTGTTCCTTGATTGATTATTTTTCTACATCTACTGGTTGAAAAATTTTAGACCCAAAGAATGTAAATCCTGGAATGATCATTTTTAAGAAAAAGCAGATTACACACTTGCAAATGTTGGAAAAATTTACTTTATCTCTTACGATTAAGTAGCAATCAATGTCCCCATCATTGCTTGCTGATATCAAAATGCTAGCAATGACTCCACAATCTCTATATCAATCTACATTTTTGCCTGATCCAGTTTGTGATGTGCACACCCAGTGTAAGAGATAAAGTAAACTTTTACCTAAACGTTAATATGAAATAGTAGTAATAACATCAGTTGATGTTTTTAGAATGTAGCATGGCAAGATTTTGTGCAATTAGCTATGCAACTTTAGATGAATCTTACCTGACAAATAATGAGATGCAAGGGAAAGGACAATGGTGAGAGCCTGATCCAGCTTGAAAAAATTTATGCTGTGCCAAACCTTATTTTATTTTTTATTTAGAGAAATATTAGGTATACTGAGAAATTTTGCCCTTTGAAGAATGAAGATAAAAGTGAAAAGATATATAAAAACACGAGGAAAGAGAAAAAAAAATCCTGCCAAAAGTGTGGCAGGCTAATAGTGAAAAAGAGAAGACACCCTTTAGTCTTCTCTTACGACAAATGGGTGAAATAGTGAATGAATTCTATCACCACCTACAGGGAACTAATGTCAAGCCTTATGAGTCCCTTGTGCAAACAAACTTTGTATTAGTTTATTTCGAAATTTGTAAAATTTCATTTGTGATGCATTTATAGCTTTGGAATCATTGTGTGCAGCATGTCTTATCCCATGGATGCATGGCTCTGGTATTGCCAAATGTGGACTTTTAATGTTTTTTGATGATATAAAGTTTACAATTGCTGAAATAGAAATTTAGCAACTTTCTAAATTGCCTTTAGTGAAAAAAATAAAGCTGACATAGGAATTTTACTAATTTTGCACTGGTATTTAATGATTTTCCATAAACCTGATTTGGCAACATTGCTTATAAGTGTGAATCATTTCACTTCACTCTTTTGCATAATTGAGTACAACTGCAGTTCAACATGTCTTTCATGCATTACAGTACTTTCTATTATTGTTAGCATTATCTTTTAATCTAATTTTCATTTTTTTTTAAATTTTACATAACCCCATCTATTGTTTTCCTATATCAATAGATTTTTCAGGTCTCCTGATGAAAACAATGAATTAAAATTTCACTGTATTTGTCTGTGTGAACCAATTTGGAAAGTTCGAGAGTTATTTTTATATATTAAATTTTGAATAACTGATTTCAGATTCAGATCAAATTGAATTTAATTTATAATTTTAAATGCATTGAGATTATAATAATGCATTATATTAAAGGCCTCTAGTAACAGATCAATATTTTCCATCTTATATTTTGAAAAATGTCAAATTATAAATCTATTTGCTTTTTTAATAAAATCATATAAAGAACAAGCACTATTAGCTGTTAGCTGATAATATTGTTTGTTCTTTCTATGATTTGATAAAAATCATTAGCTTGAAAGATTAACTTAAACATACTCACCTCGTTGACAATTACAGTGTCACCAATAAAGATAGCGTAAGTTTTAGACTGATTATCATTACTTCCTTTATTTTCAAGATCAGAGAATCCAACATTGATTATAAACATCATGCCTAAATAAATAAGGTTTTTTTTAAATTTAAAACAATAATTCAGTTCTCAGTATACTCTTGATTATCTGGATGTGGATTATCTGTGCACAATTATAATTTTTTTCATTTTCTTTTATTTTTGATTAAGAAAATTATGAACTATAAATATAAACAGAATATAATAATGTAAGATATTTCATGAAGTTTTCAAGGTTTTGAAAATGCCAACAAAGAAAACCTTGATGAACAAAGTGATTCACTGATTCACATGAACAAAGATTTCAATATATATAAGTGATGTAAACATCATCATCTCTGCTAGAAGTTTCAAAAGGAAGAGGAAGAATGAAGAAATTAGTAATTTATTAATCACACTGTAACACTGACCTGTATTGACACCTTATTAAAATTCTCAAACAAAAAATGCAACTTTTGAGTAAGGACGTATGTTGTTACGTTGTAGTAAAATAAATTACATTTTAAAAACACTATTCCATGTTTTTTACATTGCTCTACTTTCGTACACATTTCAGAAACCAATTAAGTATGAAAGTCGAGGACCGCCTATATAGTATTACATTTTTATTTTTAAAATAAATTAACAATTAATTTTATAAAATACTTTATTCAAAATATAAAACACTACATTTCTTGCTTATTTAAATTATTAATTTATAGTTATGACATTATTCACTTAACCTATTTCTCAATAGGCATTTATCATAGAAGTCATACAAACATTTATTATTATTATTAAAATTCACATAGACAATCTTTCATTCTAATTTCAATGGGCAAAGCTTAAGTTATATTTAATACAAATATAAATTTTTTGGTTTCTATTCTAAATATTGTGCATTTATAGATTCTGTAAAAATACAATTGTTGAAAATATAATGGTCACATTTAGTGTGCAATTTCAAAAATTCTTACATTATAAAAAATTTTATACTCTATGCCAGCATAAATTTGACTTATATTATTTTAATAGAATTCTTATCAAAATTATTATGAATACATATAAATATCAATCTTTTATATAGATAATTGAATGGCAGGAATGATTATTATGCTAGAAATATATATTTTTATGCTGCATATGAAATTATATGATCAATTTTTTACATAAATATGAATTTTTTAATTATTATGTAAAATAAAAAAAAATTTAAACAGAAGCAATGCACTGACAGATTTGATTACAAAATATTAAAACTACTTAATTTACAATGTTGCTATTTAAAAAAGTGTTTATTTATTATATAAAATAAAAGCAAATTAGAATAACTACAAACAAATAATGTAATTACTGACCAAAGTCTAAAATTTATGACATACAGAACAGGAACAAACATTATATTGTATAGGTTAGCTTAGCATGTGTTATAAATATAAAATACATTATGATAATTCACTTAACCATAACATATAAACATTAATTGCAAATAATTTATTAATTCAATAAAGTTAATAAATTTTATTATTTATTTTATTATATAAAACATATATAATGCTTTATTATTACATATTTTAAATTCTAAAAATATATTTAAATAAAAATTTTTTATGCGTAAGTCCATAAGATTAAAAAATTATACTGTTACAGATATGTACAGTTACTAATTTTATATTTGTTCATTTTGTAGTAAAGTTAAAATTGATAATTTATGTTTTCACACAAATAGATATTCATTTTTTCAATTAACGACCATTATTTACAGTTCACCAAAGAGCACAAAAAGAGCAATGGTGAACTGTAAGTTTGAAAGTTAAACAGTGTTTAGAAGTTTTGTCTTTTACTAATGACCATTATGGTTTGTAACATTACTAAAGTAAAATAATAATTAAAATCAAATTTTCTTAGTATTTATATTAATTCAATTTATTGTTCTTCAAAAGAGTTTACAAAATATTCACATACAACAACTTAAAAACTATAGATTACTATTCCATTATAGAATTAGGAATTTATATTTTCTTCTTACTTAGTAAGATAATTTTAATTAAAATTTTATCTTTATTATGAATTATTTTTCTCATAAACAGATATAAGTTAAAAAAAATATTTTTCAGTATTATTATTTTCCTGCTAAAATTTCTAAATATACAAAATACTGTAGCAGATAATAGAATATTTTATTAAAATTAACATTTTCAAATTACCTAAAAACGATGAATTATAACTTGTAAAAAGAAAAATTATTTTCAATTATTAATTTTGTGATTAATCTTAAATTTGTATAATAGCAATTAATAAGAATGAATTCAGTAGTAATTCAAAACTGCTACCAGTTTCTTTTTATTAAAATTATTTTCTAATTGTGTTTTGTGTAATCTATTTAGATTATTTTCAATTACATAAATGCACTAGGTTCTTTTTAAAAAATAAAACTGAATTGCAGTTAACTAAGATTCCAATATATGAATATTTTATAAAATAACTTTATCATATCTGTTCCTTTTTCTTCAGATTAATAGCTTAAACCAATGACATTTAAGCAGGAAAATTTTTCTTGGTTAAGTGCTACTGATTTGAGCTTTATAAAACGTTTATGAAAAAATTAAGTGATAAAATTTAATATATTTTTCATTTTGTTAAATGCAATACCTGAGATTGTCATTCATATTTATTTGTATTTGCAATAATAGATTAACATTAGTAATTACAGATATCTTGATCCATCATTTAAATTGGACTCTTAAAATTTAAACACAAGAAATTAATAAAATCTTACTTAACTAAAAAAAAAAAAAAAAAAAAAAAAAAACAATGTGTTTGTTTCTTTTGAGTTTTGTAAGAGCCCAATAAAAAGCGAACCTAGGTCCTTGTAACACAAATAAAAAAATAAATGCAGAAAAAGTCTAGTTCATCCATTTTTTTTAAAGAATATCTCAGAATGATATTATCCAAATGATATTCTATAAATTTTATTTCATATCTGTTATTTTTATTAAATAAGCATATAGATGATGTAATAATTTCTTACTGCAAATAAATTTTTTGTTTCTTTTTTGAATAATTAATAGAACATTTGAATGTATGTATGTATGTATGTATGTATGTATGTAAGCATATAAATATAAATTTTTTTATATTTTATGCATATTGTCCAAAATTTTTAGTATTTTCGAAGTTATTTGGGGAAATTCATTTCCCAACTATTCTGATTAATTGAATATATTGTAATTTTGCAGGTTTCAATTCATTTAAAAATATGCAATTCAAAATTAATCAATCATCATGTTTAAATTTTTATTCAAATTACATATTGTTAGATTTATTATATTCTTAAATCCTTTTCAGAGAATATCTTATGTGAATAAAAAGCTTTAGAGATCAAATCTTGTACAATAATGAGTGACACACCACTTAGTAATCTTTTTGAAATTACCACAAAAAATTTTTTAAAGTTTTTATAAAATTTAAAATTAAAAGTAACAAGTGATTTTATACAGATGTCATAATAAAATATAAATTATTTTAGATAAATATCAAATCATCCATTAAATTTGCTAATATAAAAAAAAGTTCATAAATTTTATTTTCCTGAAAAAAGTTATGGGCAATAATTTTAAAATATTTAAAGGTCATTTCATATTTCTGTTTATTTCTAAAGTTTCATGAAAAGTTTTGGTTATATTATATTATCCAGTTTGATTATACTGTAATCAAATTTTGTACACATATTTAGGTTTCCTTCTAGAAAGTTTCAATTTATATGAAAAGGAGAAGAATTAAAGTTTATTTTTGAATTGCAAAATTAAAAAATAAATTAGTTGTTATAGTATAATAAATATTGTGAACATAGACTAGGATATAGAAGACAAATTCAATTTTGAGATCACATGAATAAAGACATTTAAAAGAAGAAAATCCCATTAAAAAGTTTAGAATTAATAAACAGTTTTTGAAATTTTGCTAAAGAAAATGTTATATTGGAAACAGGGCATCATAAAACATTAATATAAGGAAAGCTGTTTTATCTTGCTGTAATAAAATTTTGCTTACCAACAAAATTTATAATATATGTTACTAATGGATTAAAATCCAAATGCACTTTATAATAAAAAATCACTTTAGTTTGATAAATAAACTTCTTGTTGTGGGGTTTGTGTTAATTATATAATAAACAAATATACTTTAAATATAAAATTATTTCTATGCTTACTTGATGATTATTCAATTATACAGGGTGTTTCTGAACTCCTGTACAAATTTGGAGGGGACGTAGAAATCATCAATAAGAATCAGAATCACATAGGAAAGCAGGGTCCCAAATCGATAGGTGGCGCTGTGAGCAATCTGGACAGGATATTTGGAGGTAGATGGATTGGACGTGGTGGTCCTGTCGCATGGCCCCCAAGATCACCTGATTTATCGCCTCAATTTTTATTTGTGAGGTGCCATGAAGGCCATTGTCTACGAAACGCCAGTAGATTCTGAAATGTATCTTGTTGCAAGAATCGCCATCGCTGCTGCTATGATCCGTGAAACGTTCGGTGTTTTTGAACATGTTCGCCAATCCATGCAGCGGAGGTGTCAATCGTGCATGAATGCCGATGGGCGGAATTTCGAACATCTGTGATGCTTCTGTTGTACTATTTTTTGTGTAATAAAGTGCTTCATATTACTTTCTGTATTGTGTCCTTGCTTTTTCTTTAATCACTGGCATATGGGACCCTGCTTTCCTATGTGATTCTGATTACTATTGATGTTTTCTACTTCCCCTCTAAGTTTGTAAGTGGAGTTCAGAAACACCCTGTATAAAAAGCTTTATATTATCTTCAGTTTAGTATTGAATAAAAGACAAAGATTTAAAAAAAATATATATATTATTAAATACTTCTATAATAAGAAATTGTCTGTGTAGCAATTTAATTTTTTCAAAGATAAACCTAATAGAAATATTTGAATTACAAATCATATCGGTAATTATTATTGTATTCCATCAATGAATTTTTAAAAGCATAATTTTAACAAAAGAAAACTTTGATGGAATACTTTTTATAAAGCTTAGCAGTAAGTCTTAAATATTTAATGTCAAACTATGCCTTCATGTGCTAAATTTAGTTTTGCATAAATCAACACAAAAATTCTCTGCATTTATTGATGCAATACAATTAAAGAAAAAATGAAATTATGAAATAAAGCCTATTTTATAATTATTGTCAGTATTATAATACATAATTCTTGATTAACATGACAATTGAATTCTATATAAATATCATACAAACAAAATTATGCTAGGCATAAATTTGTTATAGAAAATAATGTAAATAAGAAAGTTACATTTCAAATCCTATCTCAAGTGATAAATTTATATTTTTACTATTTAAGTATAATTATTTTTATAGTAGTAAAAATATACTATGGCATAAATTATTTATATAAATTCTTTTCAAATTGAAAAATAAACATCTAATTAAAATAAAACAGCAGTTTTAATTTCATACATATAATATTAAAAGTTACTTTGTGAAAGCAGTTATCTTTCTGGTTTCTCATATCAATCAAATTGGAATTATCATTGTTAGAGTCACTATATGCTGTATATTTTTTAGCATATTAAAAACAGGATATAAATTCTTAAATACAGATAGTTCTTGATTTACAAGTTTCTGGATTTAAAAGTTTTTTTTCAAATATGAAGCATGAAAAAATCAAAAATATAAACTAATTGTATAATAAATAAATTTTAAACATATGTAAAAAGGCATTTAAACTGACATGCATACTATACAGTACAGTATAATTGACTTTATAACAGAAACTCTCTTGTCTGCTTTAAAATCAGAAAATTTAAAATGGTAGCCAAGAAGTGGAAATAGTATGCCTTCTGATTTTATTGGCATACTATGAAATAACTTTTATTCCCAGATTGTGCCTAAGGCCGGCCGCAAACTATTCGACGGCATCGACTGCGATCTGACGTCAGATACGATTTCTCTAGTCACGTGACCATTTCATACGACGTCGCTGGATGCGATCTTCCAGGAGGTTGTCAAACGACGTCACTCATGACGTTGTTTTCACAACCAATTAACATTTTTCGAACATCTGTTAACATTTTTCGATCATTTGTTTACCTATCGAATAATGCCGACGTACAGAGAAGACATGCCAATGCTGGTGGCTTCCGTTGCACTGCATATTCATTTTATCTTTATATATTGTATATATATTATTAATGAGCTGTTCGAAAAAGAATAAAATTATGACACAAACAAAATTTTTTTTTTTTTTCTTAATCTGAATAATGATTGAATTTCTCAATTCTAGTAGAATGAATAGTTGTTTTATTCTCCAACCAAATATTTGTTAGCATTTAAAACAAAGCCATTTATCTTTAAATAATGTAAATTTTTCTTCTTATATAAATTTTATTATTGTTATTGTTTAAATTTTTGATTCAAATTACATCATTAAATAATAAAAATGAATAAAATTTAGTTTAAAATCTCAAATTTATTTAATAAATGTAGTTAATCTGACAAACTAACAATAATATCCAAATACGCATGTTCAACTTTCCAAAGTTTTCACTGCGCATGTCCCATCGCACCAAATATCTAACATGTTTGATGTTGGGAAAGTTGCTCGCTCCGCCTCTTTTTCGTCGGAGGTTACGATGTCGCTGCAACGAGTATGCGATGACAAGTCGTACGGTACGACGTCGAAGGCGACCGGATTGCTGCAATATCGACTAGTTTGCGGCCGGCCTAAGATAGTAGTTCATCTGCATTAAAGCTCATTTACTTACTTATCCATCAATAATAATGAATAAAAATTCTTTATCATTAATATAACATAATTTCATTATTATTATAGTTTAATACATTTAAATTTGATTTTAAAGCCTATATTTTCATTTATTTAGATAAATAAATTGTTTAATCATATACTATTAATTTTGCTTACCTTTACTTAATTTTATTATGGTCAAATTTCTTTGTCAAGAATGGAAGTTTGGATTTTAATATTATATCTGTGGAAAATTTATTCTTGGTTTAAGAATTCTTATTTAACGAGCTCACTCAGAGAATGAATTAGCTTGTAAATTTGGAAACTACCTCACATTATTTTCTTATAAATATAAGAAAAGAATATTGGAGATAAAGTCTTACATCCAATTTTTAATAGACTAAATAATATTTATAAGCAATTATTGATGATATTTCTTAAACAGTTTTTGTATACTTAGTGATGATAATTTTCCTTAATTTGAGATAAGAACTAGAAGTTTAGGTATTTATAGCATAAGCATTTTTTTACTGATTGAAAAATTATTATTAAACTGTTTTAAACAACAAGTCAGCAAAATTATCTCTAAACAAATAGTTTTAAATTAAATTGTGAATTTAATAATTATAGTTTACTTCAGAACTACTGAACCTGAGATAATTATGGCTGTTTTCTTTTTTCCCTAGTTTGACTGCATTAAATTGTGCTAAACAAAGTATATTAAACAAAGCTAATCCAATTATTTATAATACGATACACTGCCAAAACTTATACTATGAAAAATAATTATTATTATATTTTATTTTCCTGCCTAAGAGCTGTTTTTTATTTTTCATAACAAAGCTAATCCTGTCTCAAAATTTATATATCAAATTTTTGTTGATCAAACTATAGTAAACCAAAGACTATCAGTAATTCAATTTAAATTTTATAAATTAAATTTATATTGAGTAGTATTAAGTATTGCAATTATCATTCATTTTGTATCACATCTATATTTTATAACTGAATGAATGAGAATAAATAAAAAATATTTCATTAATAGTGCTTATCTGTTTATTCTCATATATTTAATTGTTCCATCTTATATTTTAAATCATATAAAAATAAAAAGTAATTGTATTAAAACTGACTTTTATATTCATATACAGTAGATCTCAGACTGCAGTTTTGAATTATGCAACTTCAGAGAGAGGTGAACAAGTAATTATTTTTTTTTTAGTTGAATTTCCATAAAATGCCAATGAAAATTTCATTAAATAATTTACCATTTACGGAAATATCACTTATGCCATTAAATTTTCTTATCTATGTTTAAAGTATGCTAATAGATTTCATTTGGCCATTCTGTTTTTTAATGCTTCCAATTGTATATATTGAATTTAAGCATTGGTGGACTTATGCATTTTTTGGTTTATGCAGAAATTTTTTTAGACAAATTAATGATGTAAATCAAGGAATTATTGTATTTGCATTTGCTTTTGTTCAAATTTAATTATAAATTCAATAAATACTTTTCATTTTTAGTGTAAACATCTTTCAGCTTACAATAATATTACAAGTCTGTGTTTTCAGGAATACTGTATTATTATAAAATCAGTTCATATTAATTATAGAAAACAAAATTGTATTAAACTACGCATAAGTCAATTTATATTATTAATCTGAAGTTTCTAATCAATATTATATAATTTTTAAAACTGATTTAAACAAATAATATAATATTGATAATAAATTTCATTATTAAAATACAATAGGTCCCCAATTTACACAGTTAATTTGTCAAAAAATTTTCCATATAAATTGAAAACTGAATAAGTTCAACAATTCTTAAATTCAATATATATGACTGGATGCATTAATAAATAGAATGGCCAAATAAAATTTATGAGCATACTTTAAGCATAGATAAGAAAACAGACCAAAAGTGACATTTTTGCAAAAAAGTAAATTGCTTAATGAAATTTTCATTCACATTTTATGGAAATTCAACAAAATATGAGAGATTTATGTATCAGAACAGCTCTCACCGTATAAGTCAAGGACCTACCATATTACTATATATAAATCACACAAGTTATATTGTACAGCAATTTGTTTAAATTATTACAATTTAATATTTATTAAACATTTAAATTAGATTTAATTAACAAATAAAAATTTAATATAAGACTTTAATAAAATTTGAATCATCATAGTTGGAATTCTTAAACTTGTAAGCTGAAAGAATTAAAGAATTTGGCATTGAAAATGCAAGTTCTATATGAAAGCAATAGAAATAAACATATGAATTTATAACTAAATTAATCATAAAAATTTCTTGTGTTCTTTTGGAGTTTTTATTTCATGATTTTTAAATTACAGAAAAAAAAACAAAAAATGTTTAAAAATAATTCCAGATTAATTAAATTTTTATGTATATTTGTTTATTAAAAAAAGCACTTAAATTTTCTAAGTGGCACATTAAATTATTATATATATAGATAAAATGCAATAAAACAAACAAAATTAGCTTATCCTGTTTGTCACTCATCAGTTCACTGGCACTCCTCCATTAACCCAGATAATCGAGAGTATACTGTATATTAATACTTATAAAGCAAAAATTATGAGATTCAACTTGAAAGTAAGAAAATTTAACTGAAATGTAAATAAGTTATATCAATAATAATTTATTTTATAATTTCAAATATGGTTATTTTACATCTGTAGAATGCAACAGATTTCATGAGAAACTGACCTTGAAGAGTGTATGAATAAAAATTGACCCAAAATCTTTTACTTCAAAGTTTTAGCAAATGCTTTTATTTGAAATCTTTCACTCACATAAGTAAGTTTTATCAAAGTGTAAAGCAGGGATGTCCAACCTGCAGCCCAGGATGGCTTTGAATGCAGCCCAAATAGCAATTTTAAACTAACATAAATAAATAATTTACTAATGTTTTTAATACTGAGAGATAGGAGAAAACATTCTTTATTTTGGCCTGGCACTTTTGTGCATTATACAAAACATATTTTTTTAATACTATTTCAGGTATATTTCAAGTGTCTTTTACTGCCAAGAAAAGGGGAAAATACTTGCCTTGTCAGTTCATTTTATTTACATTTTCAACAATAGAAAGTGCATTTTCCAGTTTAACCCATTTAGATCCATTGATGTACAGTCAATTCTCGTTATTCGCGGATTCAGTATTCGCGTATTCGACTATTCACAAAATGTAACTTCTCTCTCTCTCTAATAAAGGAAGTTGTTTGTTACCAAATATAGTCTCTGAATCAGTTGCCAGAACATTTTTCATTACCTGTCCTTGCTCACTCCACAGACGCAGGTAGGCCAAAAGCCTGTTCATATCGTCTGCAGGTCTTATAGAAGAATGTGACCCCATGCTTGAATGCAGCCTCAAATTTAGGCGCCTGACTTCCTGCACATTTGCTCCTTATGCCGAAATTTTAGAACTGACACATAAAGCAATGCAGACAAGACTGACGTAGTTTTTTAACACAGTTCAGAAAGACAATGTGTCAGCTATCACATCAAACATCTTGCAACATCAAAAAACTATCAATTGTAGTTAATGTTTTAAAAAATTAAATAAAGATTACTGTAATTATAACACTGTATATAGTACTCTAATGTTTTAAAAAATTAAATAAAGATTACTGTAATTATAATATTGTATAGTTTTAAAAAATTAAATAAAGATTACTGTAATTATAATACTTTATATAGTCAAAAACTATCAATCAAAAATAAGATTTTATCTACTACATAGTTAATGTAAAAAAATTAAATAAAGATTACTGTAATTATAATACTGTATACAGTACTATTTACCCATCAAAAATAAGATTTTATTTATTACATAGTTAGTGTTTTAAAGATCAAAAATAAGATTTTATTTACTACATAGTTAATGTTTTAAAAAATTAAATAAAGATTTTACTGTAATTATAATACTGTATATATAGAACTATATACTGCATATACTGTAATTATTTGTAAGTAATGTAATACATATTAAATAAGGTGCCTGTAAACACCAAAAACACATAAACTAAGTATGAAAATGTTGGAAAGAAAGGTTCGCAGGAACCTAACTCTATATTTTCCATAGCCACAATGGTTCCTTATTCGCTAATTCAGTATTCGCGAAGAATTTACAAATGTAACTACTGCAAAATAGTGAGAATCAACTGTATATATACATCTTGGAAGTGGAATAAAAAATGATAAAAAACAAAAAAATTCAATCCTGATTTATTCAGTGCAGCTATTGTGGATCGATTTTTTTTTTTGTGTTTATTGAGTAAAATGTGTGACACTGATAACTGGTTCTAAATTTTTCAATTACGTTTTAGATGAAAATTTCTCCTCCAAAGACACCTCTACAGCTTGCTCATTCAACAGAGATAGGGAAGAAATTTGGAATGTAGATATTTCTTAGATTACTTGAAGCCCCTGAAAATTTCAGCACCATTAGGCCAAAATAAAGAGAAAAATGGAGGTCTGTTTTCCATCTACACCTCTACACATTTCATTAAATTCGGAACAGTCATATCCTAGTTCATTTAAAATCTGAAAATTTTGGCCCAACTAGGTGAAAATTAAAAGATATAGAAGAGGATGTTCTCTTCTCTAAAAATACCTCTACAGGCTACAATTGTTCAATTGATCTGAAACAAATCTGGGATATAAATGTTCCATATATTATTTATGGCTTTCTAAAAAAATGCAGCCCAACTGGACCAGAATGAAACAAAGAAGGTATTTTCATCATGAACTCTTCTACAGGTCATACTGTTCAACCAATTTTGATCAAATTTGATTTATGTATATTTATATTTTATTAAATATTTCCTAAAAATTTTAATTCAATCAGATTAAAAATAGAAAGGGTATTTAATAATTTAATAATATGTTGTTAGAATGTCCTTTTCAAAAAATGGTTTTCACCTAAAAATAATCCCAACGAAAACATTTAATATGTAAAAAATAAGTTAAGCATAGAATTAAGAAGAAATCAGATTGCTAAATTTAGATGCAGCTATTTAGATTGACATTATTGTTTTATTTTATTAATCTATCAACAAAGTAGCTGCATCTAAATTTGTTACAATTTAAATGCAGATTTTTAAATATTTTTAATTGCTCTATGCATATTTTTAATAATTCAAATCACAGTAACTGTCAATTTCAGTTACATTAAAATTAATTAAATATTATTTAATTTATTGTGTGCTGAAAGAGCTAAAAAATGATTGTATAAACAAGCCAGCTAATTAAGTAATTAAGCTTAATTAATATGCAAAAAATTAAAATTGTTCATATCTCACTTAATTTTCAATATCTTTTGAAATTTTTAGTTTATTAAAATTTTGTTCACTTTCTATGTAAGTACTTTTTTGAATTTTATTTTTTTCAGAAATTTTTGTTCAATGTATGAGATTTCAAAAAACAAAATTTTTATATATGAAGATTTAGTCATCAAACAAAATAATTACTATTACTATTTTTGAATAAAATAAGCTATGAATGAAGATAATTAGACTATACTAAAAAAACAAACAAACAAAACAAATTAATGGGCAGATTTTGATTAATGAATATTAAGTAAGATATAAGGGGCTAAGGGGAAGTCAAAAACTCCTTACCTCACCATGTTGTATGTATGCTATACAGGTAGGTCTCGATTAGTGCGAGTTTGAATAATGCAATATTTGATTAGTGTGACTTTGTGTAGCTACACTGGCCAAATCGAATGTCTTAGTGCTACACCGGCTTACACTAGTGTAACGGTGTAGTCAAATCGAACAGAGCTAAAATAAAATATTTATATACAATTTTATGATGTAATTTATTTTATATCATAAAACTATATATTATAAAAGAAGAAATGAAAAAATTTTCATATACTAATAACAATTTTTCACAGTCTACTTAGTC
>AYEL01084626.1:0-10529 GCA_000484575.1 Olivierus martensii
TTCACAGTCTACTTAGTCTAAATATGCTAATTCAAATGAAAAAAAAATATATAGAAAATATTTATTCTAAATTGATTTAAATTAACATTTATGGATCAAAATAAATAGAATGATTAGTAAAATTAATATATTTTATAAAAATAATATCTTTTTCATTAGATATAATTTTGTTTTGATCAAAAGATATATTACAGTGATAAGTTTCATACTGCTACAAATATTAGAAATAATCTATTGACTAATCATCCTATAAAAACATTCATAACATTAAAGAAAATATTTTATTGTACTTTCTCTTAATATCCTAAAGCAATTCATACACTAATCTAAACTAGAATTGATTTAAACTATAAAAAACTATACATGGGCAATTATAAGGCACAAAGCATATAATTCCCTGAGTGGAAGAGAAATAATTTTAACATATAATATATTCAAAACCATTTAAATATATACTGTAATATACTGAAAAACAATGATTGAAATTGGGATATGAGTCTATAATTATTATTATGGCAGTGATTCTATTATAGGATTGAATTTTAATTTATATTTGATTGTATATTTAGTATAAAATATTGGTCCAAAATGTTTATAATAAGGCACCTATTATGAAAAGTTTTATACTGATCAATTAACTTAAAAAAATTTTTTAAATGTTAAAAAAATATTCTAAACTAAATAATAATAATAATAATAATAATAATAATAATAATATCTCCC
The DNA here is from genome assembly GCA_000484575.1 of Olivierus martensii. Classification (NCBI taxonomy): domain Eukaryota; kingdom Metazoa; phylum Arthropoda; class Arachnida; order Scorpiones; family Buthidae; genus Olivierus; species Olivierus martensii. The sequence goes on from AYEL01084626.1 coordinate 724, forward strand.
CTCCTGAATCCTGCTAAGCTGCCTCAAAGTGGCGGAGGGGTGTACGTGGGCGGAATAGGCGATGATTCTAAACTAAATAATAATAATAATAATAAATATAAAATTTTCCCAATTTCAGATCACAAATAAAACTATAAACATGTATTTCATTAAAACACAAATATAGAAACAGTACAATATAAAATCCAATTTGTTTCATATAATCATTTGATTCTTATACATATTTTACAAATGAACTTTTTTTTTGCAAATTTTAAAAAATATTTTAAAATGAAATATACAAAACTTAAATACGATAAATTTAACAATTTGTATGATATGTTTTTTCTTAAACTTTTAATTTGTTGGAATTATCTTTCAATGATAAAAATTCCTTTTTATATGTTTTAAAAAAATAAAATATATAAGATAAATATAATGAAGCTATTAATATTAATAAACTTTGATTCTGCACCACTAAGGTAAGTTAATTCACAAGCAGGAGGACAAGTTGCATGTGGAGTTTCTGAAAATAATAAAAATTTATGATACAAATAAAATTTGATAAAAAAACATTTTAAATCAAACTTAATAACATTTTTATTATTTAAAAAAATTTTATATATTAAATTATTATAATGTTTTGAAAAATGTAATGCTGTTTCTTCAGTTGTTGATATTATTACAGAAAATTATCAAATTATGTAAATTTTATTACTTAAAATAGATAAATTCAAATTTAATTTTGGCATCAAAAAATTTCATTTATCATTATCATGCTAATGATAAAGCAAATCTTAAGATAGGCAATGCATAATATATTGATATACAGTGGTGTCCTGACTTATGAACTTAATTCATTCCTGTCTGCAGTTCACAACTTGAAAAGTTTGTCTCTTGAAATCCAGTTTTCTATTTTATCTTATGGGAAATCAATTAATCCACTTTCAGGTTTAGAAATTTCAAAAACAATAAAAAAATATACATTTGTGTATAATTATTATTTTTATTTTTGAAATCTTTGATTTTATATGCTTTGTATAAAAATCATCTTCCATTCAATAAAAAAAAAAAAAACTAAATTTTCTTGTGATTGGTTTTGTAGTTTAGTATTCAATTTCTCATCATCAGTTGCTTCTTTTTGTCCCTTAGGCCTGCTGCAAAATAGTTAATATTGCAGCAATCTGATCGCATTTGATGTCATAGCAAAATTGTAGGTACAACTTGTCATTGTATACTCATTATAGCAACATTGACACAACTGAAAAAAAAAGAGGCAGAGACGAACAATATCTTGAACATCAAACATGTTAGATATTTAGTGTGATGGGACATGTGCAATGAAAACTTTTGAAAGTTAAACATGAGTATTTGGATATTATTATTCAGTATGTGCTTTTTAATTAAGTCACAGTTAAAATTATGGAAAGTATAAGTATTCATTGGATTCTTGAAGTTCGTTCAGTTCATTGGATTCTTGAAGACAGTTTTCTTAATAGATTTTCATAAGAGCAGCTATTTTAGTTAATGATTTAAATATAAAAGTCATCCAGTCATCTCAGATTAGACATTTATATGTATGCTGTATTTCTTCTAGATCAATAAAATACTTTCAGATTTGAAGAATTCATAATGTTTTAATAGAAATATATTCTATTGAATTTAATTGAATACATCGCCATTACTCAATGGATAAAGAAATGTTTGAGAATTGTTAATTAACTGTGAAATCATCATCATGAATGACGTCGATTTAACAACTTCACCAAAGATCGCAGCTAGTGATGTCTTAATGGTCATGTGGCTAGAGAAATTGCATCTGATATCAGACTGCATTCAATGCCTTAGGATTTAACTCATATCGTGAGTTAAAAATTAGTTAACAAATAATTCAATATAATTTACAATTGTTATGCAGAACTTTTATCATCATCAAAAATAAGGGGTCTTTAACAGTTAAAAGTTATATATGCATATTTCAAAAAATAATTGAGATATTTTTATAAGGAATTTAAAGAAAATATTTTACAATATAATATTAAAAAGCTTCACGGTTTGTATCTCAAGAATAAGTTCATATCTAGAGGCTAAAATGGGATATGAAAAATTTATCTCTCAAAAGCTTCATATGTAGAACAGTTCATATATTAAGGTACCACTGTATCTTGGAAAAAAATGAAATTATATTAAAAAAGTCAAATAAATGAAATACTACATAAGAAATTATGGTTATGAAGTGATTGAATGTTGTACTCTTATTTCAGTATCTGAAATATACACTTTCAGCTTGATATATATCAAAGTTTTAATATAAATATACATACATACATATATATTATTAAATCTCTCATTACAACTTATGTTATTCTTCATTACCAAAGTAACAAAGAATGATATACATTGAGATTAATAAATAATTTTTTGAAACTGTTAGTTGTGGCTATTTTTTCTATGCTAATGACCAAAATCTCAATTACACACACACACACACACACACACACACTTACACACTTACACACTTACACACTTACACACACACACTTACACACACACAGGTATATATCTCAAATTTTGAAATTTTAAATGAGTATAAAGATAAGCAGAATTATATTCAATGTCTCTATAGCTTATAAAGAATTTACAACAGGAATGAGAAGTGATAATTTTTGAAGATTCTTTTCAATTAGTTTCAAGACATAATTCTGAATGTTTTGAAATAAATTTATAATGAACATATAATTGTTACATACATAACAACTATCTTTTGATTTATGTTTGTCTTAAATTATATAACTCTTTACTTACAGTATGAGATAACTCCTTTAGCTCCCTTTTATGAACATATGGAGTTAGGTGATGGATATATTCTTACCATCAGAAGCAGATATTTTCTGTATGACTTTATATGCTTGCTCCAGGCTCAATTTTTTAATCCATCCAATCACAAAAAATTATCCCAGCATTGAATTACCTAAATTTATATCATCCGTATTTTTATACCTAAGCTGCAAGTAACTTGCCAACTCAATGTATAATGCTGTCTTCCTGCTTCCAAACATCATCTATTTAATTCAACCATGTATCAAGGGCTGATCATGACATTCAATGCTTATTAAACTTGAAAACAATTAAAAAGGAAAATAAAGAGCTAACAGTGAAGGATAACTGTTGGATAAACCTACAAAAATATATTATACTTTCATTCTGGAGCATCCAGATTGAATTCTAGGTCAGTAATTGCAAATTTTTTCAAGAATAGTTTGGGCCAAATCTGTTGAATAACACCCTTAAACTGATAATTAACTTTACTATATCAGTGTTGAAGTAATCTTGTCACATAATAAATAATCTCCAGTTAGAAAGCAGCATAAAACAAGAAAAAATCCTACCAAGAGAGAAGGTTTATAGTGACATTAGAATACTCTGCCATTTAGTATATAATAAAATAGAATGTAATATAAAATTCAATTAGTAAAAAGGACATTTATTTTCTGTATACTTAGAGTCTTCTTTTTGTTTTTAACCAATAAGAAGAGATTATCAAATAGTTTTGTCAATGATGGGTGGGCTACAATTAATTTTGTTTCCTTGGTTTGATTTGTTTTTGATTTTTGATGGAAAGTAATTTAAGTTTAGAACATAGAAAATCAATGAAGAGAGATAATTTACAATGTTCATCAATATTTTAAAAGCAAAAAATTAATGAAGGATATTTATTATCAGTTAAATTAATAGAATGAAATAAACACTTGAGTAAAAGTGGTTTAACCAGAATAGAATGATTGACTAATGTGTGAAAATAGAAAGTAATGGGAGAAGTTAAAAGTTAAAATGAAGACTAATGTATTTTTTGATTCCCCAGTTACATTTATATCATTATAAAAATTTTTATATTTCTGAACAAATTAAAAATTTCTTCTAAACTGTTCCCATATTGACTTGGAATTCTATGAATTATCCTCATTTAAATAGAAAATTAACATTTATAATTCTATTGTATATACTAACTGATTGGCCATTCTATTTTGTACAGACTTTCTGTTAACTGATAGAAATATTGCTTACTTTCTATTTTAATGATGTTTACTATCTTCATTGTTATTGATTTAAAGACTATGATATTACATAGGACAATTTTTCTATGGGAAAACTAAGTATAAAGATTAAATACTTTTTGAAAGGACTGCAATATCCTAGATATAAGAAGGCTTATATGAATTTTATGGACAGATATTGTTAACAAAACAATGAAAAGCATCTGGAAGAAAGTTTGCCCTTTCTTCATCTTGGATATTCATGACACAAAAGCCACTCCAGAAGTCCATCACATTGTCCAGGTATTATAGCAGCAAACTTGGTTTGGAATTTGTGGTAAATATGCTTTCAAATTCTAAATTCTTATGTTCAATGATTTTAGTGAAATTTGAAAAATTTTCAAACTTGAGCTGAAGAATGAGGAAGAACCATGATGATTTTAAAATTAACTGAAGAGGTTGGGACTCACTGAAACTGATGTTAGCATTTTTGAGTACTTTATATAAGATTCCATTCTGTCTCAAAAAAGATTTATAGCTGTAAATATTCCCTGATTTACATAAATAATTGGGACTGAAGGTTTTATGTAACTCAAATTTTGCAGATATAGTCAAACCTCATTAAGACGAACTTGCTTAGGATAAAATTTGGATGCGGCTTAAATTCAAAACAAATATTTTAACATCTTATTTCTCCCGAGCTCCCACTCCCCAACGTTCGTTTTTGCTTTACGCTCTATGTATGCGCATAGTATTAAGATCGTTAATTACAATTTATTCGGTAGCTTATTATGTATGTTAGTACCTATTTAAGTAAATAAAAATGTTTCTTATTTTTCAATATCTATTATAAAATCATTTTTATTTTTTCCAATTTTAAAATCCTACTGCAGCTTAAATTCGAAGTAATATGGTATATTGTGAGTAAAGAAAAATTTGCATATTTATTGATAACTGTATTGCACACTGTGAAGTGTCATCAATGAAAGCCATAAAGCTAATTTTTCTCCCTCCAAACACCACTTTGAAGTTGCAACCATGTGACCAAGACATAATTCAATGTATTAAATTTCATTACAGAAAAGAGATGATTCGACGAGCTATAGACGCCTTTGATAAAAAAATTTCCTTCCAAATCAATTTATTGGAAGCATTAACCATTTTAAGGAGCATATGGAGGAATGTTAGTCAAACAACAATTCAAAATTGTTTCCGTCATGCTGGCTTTGCTTTAGTAAAAGTAGAGATACAAGAAAGTTCCGATGAATTAAATGAAATCAACTTTGGTACTGAGGATGGTCAGGAATGAAAACTGTTTCCCAACAACATAACTTTTGAAGATTATGTCACGATGGATGATGAAGTTTTAACAACTAAAGAATTGAATGAAGCTGAAATAATTGATTCAATAATGAACAGAGAAAATGAGGAAGATCAAAAAAGTGAAAATTCAGAATTTGATGAAGGAGAAGAAAAATTACTCTCTTTGTCAGAAGCCTCCGTTGCTCTAGACACTGTCCATCGATTTTTGCTAGGCACTGAGAACTCATTTAATTACCTGAACAATGTCGATAATATCCAAGACTTTCTGAGAAAATATCAGAAAAGAAACAAATAATCTTCAATAACAGATTACTTTAAAAATTAATTTAAATAACACAACTGTTCAAATCAAGTAATTTTTTTATCTTTATTTTTATTTTAAAAATGGCAATATAGTACTTATCCAGTCTCAACGGAATTGTGTAATAATGTACTGAATGTGTTTGTTATTTTCTTTCAAACATTCACGTATTTAAAAATATTATATTTGAAATAAATTCTTATTAAATATGATTTTTTTTTTTTCCATTTTTGTTCGGTAAAGGATCTATGTGATAGAACACTGTATAACATTAAAAATGATATGCATGATTTAAATTATGCTTTGCTCAACATATGTTTAACTTGGTTTAACGAGTAGATGATGTCATTTCCTCCTACTTATCATGTCATTTCCTATTTATAATACGAAAAATGGTTTAGATGAACAAATTTTGTCAGTCCTGTAAGATTCGTCTTAATGAGGCTCAACTGTATTAGAAAAATAATTTAACAAAAATTCTAAAGTAAAAAATAATTGGAGGCATTGGACTAATGTGCCTTATATGTATACTAGTTTATAGTATTATATTGTTCTTTGATCGAAGGGGAGACTATCACATGGAATGATATTGCAGCAGTAATATAATAGTTAAAGATAACAACTATACACAAAATAATAAATCATGTAGCATGAATTTTTAAATGCTGTAAGTTAACATGTTTGAACTTGTAACTTACAAATATATAATAAGTGTTTATTGCTTATGACTATCTCAACTTACATTATGTCAGCAATAAATTCTGTGATTGGACAATATAATTGACAAAGGATTCAAGTCGCAGAACAATGATCTGATATACAAAAAGCATGCTTTTTGTGTCTGGTTCTTGTATTTTTGTGTTTGTTAAGTTTATTATGATAAAGCGGAGTGTAATAACATATATTGGTAGTAGGCAATCCATAAATTTTTGGGTATTTCTGACTTACAATAACAGGGTTCAAATTGAACTCCATCATAAGTCAAGAACTACTTGTATTAATTATATCATTAGGAAAGTCTAAAAATAAAGATTATTTTCTCTGTACATATAAAATATATGTAAATATAATAAACAGATTATAGAAATATAAATATGAATATAAAACATTCTTCATAATTAGTTTCCAATATGTTTATGAACAACTTCCTAAAGTACAAAAATTTTTCAATATGTTAATCATCATCTTTAAAATAAAAATTCAATTTTATTGTGATTTTTAAATAATTAAATATTAATTAATTTAAAACAAATAAAAATGTTAAGAAGTTTAAGATATTGCATTACAATAAAAATTCAAAATTTAACAATAAAAATACATTTTGTGTGTTTTTTTTATTCTGTATTTATTAAATAAAAAAAAAAAAAAAAGAATTCAATAGGATATATGGAATTTAATGTAGAATTAGAAAATTTTTGTATTCTTCAACAGACAGTCATTAGCTATGTTTTTATTTGAAACTGATGATAATCTGTTGAAGAAGGACTGTGCGGTAGATTTTCTCAATATGTGGCAAATCTTCGAAATGCCGCCCCTTAAATATTTTTTCTTTAAAATAACTTTCGTTTGTGATTTAAAAAAACTGCACAAAATGTACAAATACTATTTTTATTTAACAATACGAAAACATAAATTTTATATTTGTTATCGCCCTATTTCCACCCCCTTTTTGCCTAATATTTTATCCCATATGCACAACTTTTTTGTTTTTATCGTTCACCTGACACTTGGGGTTTAAATTTCAATTTACACTTGTTTTTACAGATATTCCATTCTCTATTAGATTCTCTGCTAATGCTCACTTTCTCTGTGCAGCCAAAGAGGGACAGTCCAGTCCAAAAGTGCTCCTGCATCTTTAATTTTATTTTCAGGTCCTATTAGCTAGTTCAGATCTTGTTTTATTTTGATTTACTGATTTAAACATAGCACAGCCACTTGCCACTTCTCAAGACAAACTAACATTAAAATCAAATATTGCCAATAATTGTAAGCTCAAAGCAGAACTATCAACATTAGATCAATATAGAAAAGTGTTGCGTAACGATTTTTAATTATTGAATAGTTCAAATTGTGTTTTGATTTCGCTGTTTATGCCGACCCTTTACGGTGCCGCCTGAGGAGGCTGCCTCTCTGCCTCATAGCACTACATGGCCCTGTGTTGAAGGACCAAAAATGTTTCTAGTTTCTATTTAAACATTTATCATTTCATTCATTCACTTATCTTGTTGGATGCTTGCCTTTTTATTTTTTAATTTTTTACAATAAAAAATGATTACATAAATATTCAAAAATCTATTAGCCAATATGCAGTACAGCTTGAGTCTCTGTAGTTCGTCAGTCTGACACTTCCAGTAGTCCAACACTCTGCAAACCACCCTGCTGCCCATATGAAATTTCCATGTCAACTTGTTGATGTACTAAAAAGAAAGTGACATAGACAAATTGTCAATCACTATTCATTTGTTGCACAGGCATTAGAGTCAGGCTAATTTTTAAGCAGTGACAGGAAAGTTTTAATAAATTGAGCATATTCTAACCTTATAAACACCTCTTGCTTCACGTAAACCAGAATAAAACTTTGCAGCACTTACTTATCATTTTCCATACCTAGTATTGTATTAGAACTTTTTTGATTGGAATAAAGCTATCTGGACTGAAAATTTTTAGTGATTAATTTTGATAGCCATGAGAAATCGTCTTCATATTCATCTTTATCCAGTTTTGAAAGTTTATATACTGTAATTATATTAATCGTCTTACTTTAAAAGATCATTCCCATAGGTATTAGTATTTTAGCACAAATAAATTTAGAGATGTTTGAATTTTTACAGTTGCATTTAGCATTGTAAGATGGAAAATACTGCGATAGAAAATTTGGAAGTGGGATTTCTATAATAGATTTATTTTCAATACAGAGAAGTATACACCACCACCACAAAATTATTTCAGATTTCACAGGAATTATTGGCCCTCTTTAGCTGTTGTTCTTTTATCCAAAAAAAAATGAAATATATAATTTCCAAGAGTATTTTAAATATAAATACTGTACAAATAAAATAAATAAAAATATGAAACTTGTTTATATATAGTAGTGTATTCTCATTATTTGTGAAACAAACACTCCGATAATTCTATTATTTTTCTGTGATGAGTTTTATATAATTTTACTTCTCAAATCTAAATTAGCTTTATTTATAAAAATTTAATGAAAACTGATTGAAGAAACAGAAATTTCTTAAATCTAAATTAGCTTTATTTATAAAAATTTAATGAAAACTGATTGAAGAAACAGAAATTGGAAAAATGGTATCAGGTATGTTACCATTTCCATAGCCTGAGCCGCTCATAGTTTCCTTTTTTTACCTCGAACATGTGCCGTTTTTCCTTACAGGATTTATTTCTTGAATTGCAGTCAGGAACAAAACAGTATGGCATTTTTTGTCAAAAAATAAAATTAGTTCTACAACAACAATCTAGGTTACAAGTACGAATTGAACCGAAAAATATGCACCAGCGCCTCTAGTGATGGGTTTTCAAAACTCAAAAATCTTACAGCAATGGTTTCGAGGTGGAGTGACCATATAATATTTATACGCCATGCTAGTACCTTACAGATAATGAGATTTCAACGCCATCTGTTGTAGCGCGACATCGACCATAGTACAATCTTGACAATAGCGTGCACAGACCAGTAGATTTAAGTACCCTGCCTAACGAAAGATATAAAGTTAAAAATTCATCGAAGAAGGCGGACCAAATAGGATATATTGGGCTACGTTCCTAAACTCAACTTTTTGCTTACAGCGCTGGCAACGACAAAAGTCGACGTTTTACCTCGTTTTGGAACAGTTTGTTGAATTCGTTGAAAAATGGCGTCGGAAGAAGTCTATTCTTTAGCTTCTATACTACTTAGAGAACTAAATACTATAGCTTCTATACTACTTAGCTAACTAAATATTTCTGCAGTTTTTTTTATACGAAAGATGATGACGCGATTATAAGCATTATATGAAAATAAAAAACAATTTAAATTTACTTTTTATCTTTATAATATATAAATAATTTTTGAAATTTTATAAACTTATATCATTCATCGTTATTCTGATGTATCCTGCAATGAACATTTTCGTATTTCAAGATCATCAGTGCAGATATCTTGTTTTTTATTT
>AYEL01084627.1:0-14302 GCA_000484575.1 Olivierus martensii
TATGTGCAAAAGGATATATATGTAATATTGTTATATTTAAAATTAAGTATACTAATCTTATTTATATTCTAAGTACAGTCAGACGTATATATAACTTGTTGTTTAAATATTTGAATCTAATGTTCTAGTATTCTGACGTTCTAAATGCATGTAAACTGTAGCGGAATTCTTTATATTTAAATGTTTGTTCGGAGAAGCCGGTACTGATGAGGGACTTGAATGTAGTCCGAAAGTGCTTTACCAAAATAAAAAATTAACCTTGCTTAAGTGCTGCAAAGTTTTATTCTGAGCATATTCATTTGTGTAATTCCAATTTTTGCACTCTCTGTAATCCGATACATATTGGACTAGGGCTTGTCGGATTATTGGAAGTTCAAACATCCAATAATCCGACAAGCCCTGGTTCAATATGTATCGGATTACAGAGAGTCTACTGTACACTAATCTGTCATAAAACCTTTTGCATGCATTTAATAGCCAATTCTATATAACAGTAAGCTATGTCTGTTTGTAAATTTGATAGTTCTTGAATGAATTCTCACTTAATGAATTCCTTGGTTTACAAGATTTTTTCAAATATGAATTATCAAAAAATTGAATACATGAACTTTAATTACAATAAATATATGTGAAATATTCATAAAAATGCATTTCAACCACATACGTAGCTGTACAATATAGTATCATTAGGTTTTCGGCAAATACTCCCTCATCTGCTACGAAATTAAAAAAAATCAAAATGACAGCTGAAAAGCAGAAGTGGTATGCCCTCAGGTTTTAATGATATATTATGTAAATAACTTCATTTCCAGTTTTTGGCTAAGACAACAATTCATTTTTATAAAAGATTACAAACTTATCTACAGGGTGAACCAAAATGAACACAACAGCAGCCTGCTAATTAACTAGTTATAATCAAATATTTATATAAACTAAAGTAAGCAGTGAATAAAAATTTAGAAACTCATCATGGTTGAGCCAATCCAGTTAACAAATAAACAAGTTGAAAAATTAATACATTTTGAAGAAAGACTTAAGTTCCTTACTGAATGCAAATATATGCGCTTATAATTTTTTTAAATTACATCATTCATCGCTATACCGAGGTATCCCGCCAAGGACATTTTTTTTCTTTCGAGATCATCAGTGCAGATATCTCGGTGTTTTTTTATTTTACTTAAATGGTATACTTAATAAAAATTGAATGTAAAATCCGCGTATCAGTTAATACACCACGTTTAAATCACAAGGTGAAAAATCATACACTGACGGAAAAAAAAATCCCAACACCAAGAAAAAATTATTGTAGAGTAATGAAATTTGGACAATGCATTTGTGTAGTTAACATGTTTAATTATAAAAAATAACTTATTTATTACGTGCAGGCCATTTTATATAAAAAATATAAACGTTTCTTTAATTAAAAACTTGGCTGACGCCATTTTAAATAGTCCCCTAGTGTCATTCACCGAAAATAAACTTGGATGACTCCGTCGCACCAACCGGTTTGAAACGTTTTATCTTCAACAGCGGTTTTGGAACGCCTGCCTAAACCGTTGAGTTTAGGAACGATTAATTTAAAAATATCAGATATATATATATTGTCAACAGATGTCGCCACTTTCTATTCTGCAAGAATACTAATTTAGTAAGAATCCGTTTAACGCTGTTTCGGTATAACAGCGTTTTTTCGAATTCTCTATTTTTATCGATTCACTTCGGCGCAGTTTTTCGAACCGATATTCTTACATAAATCGGAAATGGCGGGTACGCCGTCTGGAAGCGCGTCGATCAGCGCAGCGCAGAACATACGAAAGTCTGCCGCCATCAGAGTTCATATTTATGATCGATGTTATTTTACAGTAATAAAAATAACAATTATCGCAGTTTAGTTTTAATCCGAATACCGCCATTTAAACTATAGTTTCCTCGAAATTAGAACGTTTTTCTTTCATCAATATTTTTTCATTGTTTATAGTTTACCGCCATCGGATTTCCAATTTTTGTTGTTAAAATTTTTAATTTTCTAATTTTAAGAATTTTTTCACGAATAATTTACGAATACAAATCGATATTAGCCATTAAAAATGTCTATAATTAATGTAATACGATAGTAATAATGCGTGTTACAAAATAAAATTTAAAAAGATACTATGTATACATTTTTTATTCACTGTCCCGTTTCACCTATCCTGGTTATTTACGTGTTAAAATGGCCTGGTTTAACGATGTTTAATTTAGCGCTTCGTTTCCGTGGAACGTATTCCCAGCGTTAAACGGGGTCTTACTCTACCCTTTACACTACGCGATATAAACCAGTTGGAGTCGTAGAACTGGTTTAATCTCATAAATGTAAACGGAACGCGGATAGCCAAACTCGTTGGAAAACGTCACACACTAGCGCGCACCGGTTTAGGTTAAACGAGGAAGGTATACAGGATTCAAACTGAAACTCATTCCCGATTGGATGTGGGTTCGGGATGGTTAGGAGCAAAACAGGAAGTGACCGCCATTATTTTCCTCTCGCTTCAAAGTTAAATCGCTGGACGAGAATTTGTAAGTAGCATTTCGATGAAAATTTTATTCTAATTTTACATATATTTACTTATAGCGAACATATTTAAAGCTTTAATTATAATTTAAGGTGATTGTATTCCTTGGAAAGAGGAGGAAGAAAGCGATAGTCCCACGCGTATCCCTCGGAAGAAACGGATACATTATTCGACACCAGAGGTGACTGCGTAATGTAAACTGGTCAAACAATTTTGTAATACGAACGAGGCCTTCCCTCCAACTCCCGAAATTTGAAGGCGACAAACTGGTTTGTAGGGCGTAGTGTAAACAGGGTATAAGTGGCGGGTCCTTCCACCGACCGCCGGTTGGCGGAGGGTGGACGACGGGGCATAAATATTTTCGAGAGCCGAGACTGGAACCCGGGTGGTCCAGCGTTTCCAGGAGGCCGACAATATCGGATATAAAAATCGAACAGACGGGGCAATTGTCGATCGGACGGTAGTTTATCGGGAAGCGACTGTGGAACGAAAATCAAAGTTTTCTGCCCAGACGAAAAATTTGACCAAAACGGATAAAGGTAGTCCCTCTTTATAGAGGCCCTTTAAGATGTAGAATTTAATTTTCTGTCGACTTTATCGTATCGATCGAATGAAAAAATGATAGAGGGTTTATTCTAAGCGGGTATGGTATATATTTTATATAGATTAGGCGTATTATATTTATTTATTACTGATTTTTAATTTACGTTACCCTTTACGCTCTGGTCTTTCGGCCATTAAATAAATAATTACGACATCTAGTTACTCCATTTACTCTTAGTTCCAATTTTAATGGCGCCCCGTTAATTAAACCTCATTTAGGGTTAACAAATGTGGGATAAAGCTTTACCATTGGATGGTTGGATAAGGGACCTGGTCGGAAGGTAATATTTCCTATATCGTATTTTCTATATCATCGTAATTCCGTGGGCCGGAGCGGTATCGGTAGTACTCGTCGATGTATATATGTATACTGGATACATGGCTTTAATGGTAAAAAACCAAACCGCTGGTAGCCGGACCAATACAGCATTTCTCGCTATTTGTAGCGTGTTGATCGCCTTACCGGCGTATATGATGTAGCGTACGGATGTAAGAGTAATCGAAGACCGAGCCATAGAAGGTGGGAAATGTCTTCCACTCGGACACATGCCAGCAAATATTATATTTTATTATTCTCGATTTGATTCGATAAAATCCAATCCGACATAACTTTTCTCTACATAAATAGGTTTCCTTCGAATTCTTTCTAAATGGATTACGGTGTCGGCCGGATGGGCCGCCCGAAACGCTTCGGCTTTCCACTGTGGAGGATCCGGGTTCGAATCCCGACTGCTCGAAAATATTTTTCACGGGGTCCGGGATCCGCCCATCCATCCCCGTCCTCTTCCATCCGGCCGACCCCTCCGCCGGGATGGGCGGCCGGATGGAAGGGCAGGTTTCGCCCCGCCACTTTGCACTTAGTACTCTTACTGAGTGGAAAGCGGCGCCATCTGTTGACAAAAACTCCCCCATCTATATATATATATATACAGTAAAACCTGTTAAGTTGGACACCTCTATATGTTGGACACCTCTCTATGTTGAACAACTTTTCCTGGAACCAGACAAAAGCCCATATATTTTACTTTGTTAAACCTATATTCTGGGACACCTCTCTATCTTGTATCTTGAACAACTGTTTGTAATAAGATGACTTATATCCTGGCCTCTCTATCTTGTATCTTGAACAACTGTTTGTAATAAGATGGACACTTTTGCTTATTAGTTGAAATAATATCTTAAATTTCATTTAGATTTATAAGATTATTTGAAATAAAATTCTTAAATTTTATTTAGGGGTTTAGAAGATTAACCAAAGGAATTTGTGTAAGAGAAACTTATAACATTGAAAGACTTAAAACATCGATTAATCGTGCCTCGAGATAGTTACCGATGATTTATAAATCCATAATTTACTTATTACTGTAAATACAAACACTGAGCATTGTAGAAAAATCAAACCAAAACTAGTCAAATTATAGTCAGAATATTTTATTGCAATAAAATTAAAAGTATTTGGGCTATAATTAGCTAGTTTTACTAAATTATAGCCAGAATATTTTATTAGATCGGAAGAGCGTCGTGTAGATATTATTGCAATAAAATTAAAATACTTGGGCTATAATTGGTTAGTTTTGGTTTGGTTTATACTTTATGAATATTTTATTGCAATATAATTAAAAATATTTGGGTTATAAATAGCTACTTTTGGTATTTATAGACCTTGGTTTATATTTTATATTTTTTCTTTGAGAATTGTGTTATGTTCTTCTATCGCTGCGATTAAGCTTTCGTTAGAGATCTTAAAAAGCGGTAAAAGAAAATCAAATAAACTGACATCAGACCAAAAGAAGCGAATTACTGATCATTTACAATTCTGGATGTAGTGAGATGGATTTATGTCGCGTGACAAGAAGTTTCGCAATTAACTATTCAGAAATGTTTTAAAAAAGCTGTGTTCCCTTACAGATTCAGGAAGGAATGCGAGAGGTCAATAACTTTGACCTAGGAGAAGAATTGAGTGCTCTTCCCGAGAACTATCATCATAAAATTTTAACTGTTGTCAAAATTTGTAAAATCTTCAATCTTGTCCATCGTGAATATGAAATCACTGGCTGAATATGAAATCTTTCAATTAAATCACTGGCTGTGCCAGTGATTTAGTCGAAAAGATTATATCCAGCTCAATTCATATAGAGACTTTGTTGGAATGATCGTGAAACAGTTTTGGAATATGTACAGGAATTTGAATTTGATTTCTAATAATGAACCAGAGAATGTTGAAACTGTATTTGGTATAAAAATAAATAAAATTATGGAATATGTACAGGAATTTGAACGATTTCTAATAATGAACCAGAGAATGTTGAAACTGTATTTGGTATAAAAATAAATAAAATTGAAAATGTGTGGATAAAGTGTATTAAAAATAAATAAAATTGAAAATGTGTGGATAAAGTGTAAATTAAATAGAGGCAAACGCTACTTACAGACTTCTTTTCAAATAAATAGTTGTTATGTTGAAAGCACTAGGGCTTCAACAGTTTTCTTTTCAAATAAGTAGTTCTCATGTTGAAACCATTGATAGACTGTAGTTTGTATTTGACATTTTTGAATTTCATTTAAAATAATAAATGTTTCCAATTTGAATCGAATAAAGGCTCGCATTGACAGGAAAATTTAGTGTTTAGTATGTTTAAAAAAAAATTTGATTTTATGAATCTCTCTATGTTTAGTATGTTTAGAAAAAATTTTGATTTTATGAATCTCTTTATGTTGCCACCTCTCTAAGTTGAACACGTTTTGAAGGAACCAAAAGTGTCCAACATCTAAGTTGAACACATTTTGAAGGAACCAAATATGTCCAACATAGAGGTTTAACTTGAACACATTTTGAAGGAACCAAATGTGTCCAACTTAGACAAGTTTCAAAAAAATTTTGATTTTATGAATCTCTCTATGTTGGACACCTCTCTAACGAACACATTTTGAAGGAACCAAAAATGTGTCCAACTTAGACTGGTTTCACTGTATATATATACTATATCCATATATTTAATATATATGTGGATAGATGGCTCGGTAATAGCCAGGAGTCACTGTACTGTACTGTACTGTACTATACTATATCCATATATTTAATATATATGTGGATAGATGGCTCGGTAATAGCCAGGAGCCGAGCGGTCCGGCCGATGGGGTAAACCCAGGTAGGAAGTAGTAAAATCGAAGATATAGGAATTGACCGGGTTTCGGTGGCCAAACGTACGCCAATACGCGTGGCGGCTGACCACCCCGGAGGATGACCAGTTTTGGGGAGTGGTCCGGGCCCGGCCGGTAACCCACTGGAGTGGCTGGGCCCCAGCGGTAGTAAGGAGCGTTTTATCCGTATCCGTTTTATCCGACTACATCGGGGCGCGTTTTCGTTGGTAAAATCGCACCAACTTCCGGTTTTTAAACCGGTGTCCGCCAGTAACGACGGCGCTCCGGCCACCGTAGGTAATAAATGGGAGTGGATGGGGTTAGGTAAAAATGGCCATAGATAGGCGGGTTTTTAAGGTACCGTCGACCAGTTGGGCCTAGTATAAGCTTAAACAGCCACCACCTTTCGGCTCTTTCGGACACGTAAACTGAAGGGGAAGAAACGGCGTTTACGTAAATTACGGGCGGACGGAACCGGCGCGGTACCTTCACCTTAGCCGGAAGGAAATGTTTAGAAAGATTTCCGCTATTAGTCGAGCGTATGAAAAGTTTTCCGGAAAGAGATATCTCTTTCCAGAAAACTTCTCATACGCTCGACTAATAGCGTACGTAATAGCGATGTATATCGTAAAGCCTGGGGACTGGGCCGTCCCCACCCCTCTGGAAAAAATTCCAGACTAGGGCTCCGGACGGACGGGAGCTGAAAGACGGTCCGGCCGAACTAACGTATCCCGGGCCCTCCTATCCGGTAGCCGATAAACCGTTGGTCTATTTTAATTTTCTGTTTCCCGCCCACTTTTTATCTTTACAGCCAGGCCGCGGGATACTCCGCCCATGGGCCGGGCCCGGGCGCGCCCATTACGGTAGCGAGGGTTGGATCGGCGCCCTCCCGGTATTCGGCCGTCCGGCCTTACTAGCTAGGAATAGGTCCACCGCGGTCCGGGAACCACCGTCACTCATCCGTGCCCGGAACCCAGTTGACCCCACCTGGTTGGATCGGCGCCCTCCCGGTATTCGACCGTCCGGCCTTACTAGCTAGGAATAAGTCCACCGCGGTCCGGGAACCACCGTCACTCATCCGTGCCCGGAACCCAGTTGACCCCACCTTCTTCTTCCAGATATCGACCCTCGATTAACGGTCTACCACCGTTTTACCTCCCTCTTTTAATGTATTTGGACCCGGAGCAGAAAGTTCGCAAAATCATGGATTTAAATACCAAATTCCGTCGAACGCGAAGTAAATTATGCAACGATCCAGAATTTAAATGTAGTAATAATAATTATTATTATGTACAGTATACGAGCCTACAGTACAAATCTAGCGAAACACATTAAGGTGGGCGGTGGGCCGGTGTCTTTCCCTACTATCGCCGTTTACGCTAACCGATAAATAACCCGAATTAACGGTGGGCCGGGACCAAAAGGGGGGATGGTCCGGTAGCTGGGATGCCGGAAAAAGAAAGCCGGATCCTATCTGTTAACGCGGTCGATAAAAATTTCTGCCGGTAACCGGACGAAATATCGATTACGGGGGCTGAAGAGAAACGCCCCCGGACGGGTCGACACCGTGGTTGGACTTCCGCCGTGGGGCGCGCTTTTAAGCGTTTCTCGTCCATCCGGAAGGACCCGCGGGACGGGGCGGATTTGACGGGCCGGGCGGACCCGTTAAGTCCGAAAGGCGCGGTCCACTACCGGGAAAGGTGGGGGCCGGATGGACGGTACGCTTCCGCGGCCGCCGCTCATCGTCATACATATATATCGATCGATGATCGGCGCCGTCCCGGCCGTAAAAATACGGTGACACTTGGCGGTGGTAATAAAACACCTAATAGGCCACCGTAACCAAAATTACCGGAGGTGGTGATAACATTCGCGCTTTAAAAATTCCCGATTAAAACTAACCGCGGCTCCATTCATCGACCACCGGTGGCGGCCTTTTACCCGCGCCACGGACGCCCTCTGTCGGATTCTTCTTATTACGCCCTTAGCCCCATCGGCATCTTTTTTTTTGTCATATTTCACCGTCGGGAGGCCGTCTTAAAAAAGTTTCCAAAAGAAAGTCGTTCGATTTTTGCCAGTGTATCCAATTACGCCTACATCGGGGCGCGTTTTCGTCGGATATTTCCCAGTCGACCCCTACTTCTAGCGGACCTACCAAATTTTTACGGTAACCATTCGATTCTCCGGATATACTTTGGTGATCAAAAATTTTTCTCTCTTCTTTTTTATTTCCTGGCCTTTCCGGGAAAACGGCTGGCACCGGTGGTCCCCTACCGGTAATCCCTACTATTACGCGGTAGATAGGTTCCCGAAAAATACCCCGTTATACCGAGACCCGGACACAAAAAGCGCAGTTACCTTCCTAAACCGATTAAAAACGAGTAACTTTCTTTAATTCTACCCGAGAAACTTTAAGAATATCGATAACACGAAACGTGAAGAAAGAAGAAATATATACGTAAGACCCTAAAAAAATTATACACGTACAGCCTATATAATATTCGTTTAATAATTATATCTTCTTTACCGCTGTTGGTTAAAAATGAGAACGTTTTTACTTTTTAAGAATATCCACTCGACTTTCCGAACTTTTTACCACATTTAAAGTCGGTGTATCTTCCGCTCTCTTTACTAAATCCGTAATCTAACCCGCTAACACCCGGTATAAAACCATGGTTCCTTAGCGAACGAAACGTTTTTCTTCTCTTTCGCCTTCCTCTATCGAAGAATAAAAAGTTATTCGTTATCCGAGTACCGTACGTTTGGAACACAAAATACTCGAATAAATAATCAACGCCATGGCGGAATTAATCCGATTCCAAATCGAAGTGGAAAATAGACCGCGTACGGTCCTCCGACGGCCAAGTAGCGAAATGGCGTTTACCACTAATTTTAGCCAAGTATTTATCTACCATGGCATTTGGCGCGTGTCCCTAGTATGGATTTACAAAAATTGATGAAAATGTTTGGTGGGAGAGTAAAGGTCATTTTCTAAATGTGTTAACTAAAAACCGTCTGGTAGAAGTACCGCGTTATACTAGGGTTTCCGCCATTTTCAAACGGCGTCGGAGCCAAAGCGTGTGGTAAGAGAATGTGTTATAGCAGCGTACTTGGAGAGTAAAAGTCGGCGGTTTTCGGTAATTTACAAAAGAAAGTATAGAGGGCGCTATTATTCGGGCATCTCCATCTACGGGTATTCCGTTTGTCGGGTAGATACGGGCGACTCGGGGCGGTGGAAACGTTGGCCACTAGACACGGATTAGCTACAAATTTCTTTATTAAACATCAAAGTTTAAAATACAAAAGTTTTCAACACAGTTTGGCGTTATTAATAAAGTGTAAGGAAAGAAATCCCTAATGGATGTCTGTTTTCGGGATTTCGTCGACTCGGCCGATACAAGATCTTAGTCGCCGTCCTGGCCAAACGGTCCACTAGCGTTAAAAGGCCGGTTGGGTAGTTAAACGGCGATAAAACTTTACTGGATAGTTTAATGGCGGATGTAAAGTCGAAACCGGAATGGCCGGAAGACAAAAATTTTTACGGCGAAACTATAGCCTAAAACTAATTGGAAATTATGGAGGAAACAGAAAATGAAATATTGATTTCGAATTGTAATTACGGTTATAACGCGCATCAATTTTCGGTACTGTACGGCTGATATCTTTTATTATTTTAATGATTATTTAATATACCGTACTGGAAAACAATAATTAAATTTATGTACAGGTAAATGCGTAAATAAATCCGGACGCCAATCACTCTTAACTAAAAAAAATATTTTATTTCAAAATAATTTATAACGCGGCGCTGTACGAAAACGTAAATAAATCCGGACTCTTAACTAAAAAAAATATTTTATTTCAAAATAATTTATAACGCGGCGCTGTACGAAAGTAGCCCGATAGGGCGTGAAAATCAGCCCGGAGCGGGGGGTGCCGGGAAGAACCGCGGTTTTAATACTTAAGCGGATAAAACAAACCGGATATTTTCTACCGACCGAACGCCTAATCCGAGGCTACCGACAGTAAAAATCTTCCAAACGAACGACGGGAGGCGCTCCCATCGACCACCGGGACATCCGCCACCGGATATAAATATTTAAAAATTTTAGGAAGCGGTCGGCCCGACTGTACCTACGCCATCTAGCGTTATTTATCTAAGGCCGGCCGAAGAACGAGTAGCGTCCGTGTGGGCCGCCCGGTGGGAAGGCTAACGGAAGGAAAGAGCGGAGGGTGGGCCGCCCAGCCCGCTAAAGAAGCGCCGGCCATCCGGCGGAAGGAGACGGGCGGCCGGTGGCTCCGTCTACCGACGGCCGGAGTTCAGCCGGGCCGAGACGGACGCGGGGTGGCGCGCCGAGCGGACCGGAACGGACGGAGGGCCGACGGCGCTGTCGGGTGGAAGAAAGCCGGCGCCACCAGCGGCCGAGACACCGGCTCGGTCATGGCGGCCAGTCAGTCGGAATACAACCCGGTGGAGCGGGAGCGGCCCACCCGCTTCCAGAAGCCGGGAGTGGGTTACCGTTTGGGCCAGAGGAAGAATCTGTTCGAGAAGCGGAAGCGAATCAGCGACTACGCCCTGGTCTTGGCCCTGCTGGGCATCGTCTTGATGGTCTTGGAGAACGAACTGTCGGCCGCCGACGGCCGCTTCAAGGTGAGTGCCGCCATCCACGGTTATCGATCTCGGCTCCCGCTCCCTCCCGGCGGGCCCGTCGGCCAGAAAGCGTGGGGCCCGGAAGACGGGCGGTGGAGCGGAGCCGGGCCGAAAATATAACAAAATCTTTCTGGGCCGAGTGGTTAGTGGCCAACGCGCTGATCCCGGACCGTTTCTTCGCAGGAAACTACCTACTCCTATTCCATCAAGACTCTCATCACCGTCTCCACCTTGGTTCTACTTTGTCTGATCGGAGTTTACCACGCCTTGGAAGTTCAGGTGAGTACCGGCCGTTTCTCCCGCTTTACTCTCTCCGCCGAAACCCTACCCCAGCCGCCGGGGCCTTTTCCGCCACGGACGGGCGCCGGTTTTATTCGGCGTCGTCCGGAAGACTAGGTCGGGTCGACCGCCCCGGCCTCGGAAGCGCTCTTTTTACCGCCGTCCGGACCGGTAACACCCTCCGCTAAACTAAGTTCCGACCGAATTCTCGGCCGGAGGCTCGCCCCACCGGGACCGTTCCCTTTACGGCTTTTACGGAGGAAATCGTCCGGGCGAAAACCCGGACCGCCGACGGCCGGATGAAATGTTGTTATAGCTTAGAAAAATTTTTAATGACAGAAGTACATTTCGAATTTCATAAAAATCTATTTATTGATTCAAAAATTATTAGTAAGGAAACGAACAGCATTAGAATCACATTAGCCTCCTAAAAATTTATTTTATTTAGCTTGAACTATCTTCATAAAAAATTTTGTTGTTATAGCCTAGAAAAAATTTTAATGACAGAAGTACATGTCGAATTTCATAAAAATCTATTTATTGATTCAAAAATTATTAGTAGGGAAACGAACAGCATTAAAATCACATTAGCCTCCTAAAAATTTATTTTATTTAGCTTGAACTATCTTCATAAAAAATTTCATATAAAGTAGAATATGAAATTATCCTGTTTAATTTCAATTGGCATCATCTGTTGACTCCAATTTTTTTTTTATTTTTACAAATAATATCGATGTTTATCATTAAGAATTTATTTCGACTTTTTCCATTCTGAACTGAAATACGGAAATGAACTAAAATAATATATAAATTAGATTTATCCAGTATCAGTCCATCAACACGATAATGTGAGTAAATATTATTATTCTATTTGGATAAAATTCACACATGTTATCGGAATCTGTTGGTGAATCAAGATCTGACGATTGTAGTTTATCGTATGAGTTGCATCATGGATCCGTCTTTATGCAATATAAAACAAATCGATTAGAAATTGCTCTTCCTCATCCACAAAAGATACTTTATAATTATTGTGTGAAGCAGACCTGGGCGAATTTTATTTGAAATAACAAATAATTTTTCAAATAATTGCATATTGCCAATATTGCCAAAAAAAGATAACGTTATTTGAAGATAATCTATCTTTCAAATCATTTATTTGAAATAATTTCCAAGATAAATTATTTGTCAAATAATTTATTTGCAAATAAAAAATTATTTAAATAAATACGTTATTTGAAATAAAAATCCAAATAAAATTTCAAATAATTCAGTATCATCTTTATGAAATAGTCTATTGGTGTGGACTGTGCAATATCTTATCTCCATAACTGTTGCTTATTATATTATAATGAACACTGTATAGTGCGCAGATGTACAATGATAATATACACTTTCCATTTTGCAATTGTGCATCATTAGCATACATTATAGCCTATTGTATGCATTTTGTGCACTTTTGCACATGTCAATGTGTAAGTTATACACGGAATATATGTAAGTTATACACATTTTATACAATTCTAAATCTGTACCTGTATTGTACATATTTTGTTAAATTGTATACCTGCTACGATCACAAGTAGACGTCATTACGGTTTAGTAAGAGGAACTCCGGGTAAATCCAGATCACTGCAGTCGATAAGGACATACAACACGCATGCGTCATTTTCCTCTTTCTTTAGTGCCAGCAACTATAGGACTTCCTCCCCTTCAGCTGCCAACCCAGATAGGGGATTGGACTCCCGATTTTGCCAGAAAGTTAGGAGTATATCAGTATATTGGAAATAAAGTTTTTATACTTATATATTGATAAAAATTCCGAAAATAGCTATCGAAAATCAATGATTAAATTGATTTCCGATAGCTAGGAATTTCTATTACTCACACTATCGATCATATATACCAGCGGTTCTCAACCAGTGGTACGCAAGTCATAACTAGTGGTACACGCAGTGCCGTGCCTGATATATGTGCAAGGCATTCATCGCACACGGGCGGCCAAAGTGAGGGGCGACCAAACTGAATGTCGCAAAAACATAAAACAAGATGTAAAATAAAATAAAAAATGAATAAAACGAAATAAGAAGAAAAAGGAAACTTATTTCCTTAATATGTAAATTTGAAAATTCTATTCATTTGAAAAAGATAAATTAAAAAATAAAAATCAATTCTAACATCAATTTATGAAATAATTAACTGAATTAATATTTTACGCGAAGGCAAATAGAATTGTGAATTAATGTGATTTGTAATTTCCATAAAATGAGATAAATTAATATGAAGAGAAAAGAACTTAAAGAGACGAATTACGAGAATCGAGGGGAAAAGAAACAACATCGAGTGGCACTACCCTGCACGGAACTTCGTTCCCAGCAGCATAAATCCTGAAAAGACAGCAAAAGTTACGTTGGGAATGGGTACCGTGTTTGTGCAGGTGTCCCGAGAAGGAGCCAGCCGTGATAAAGGAAAATTCGAAATATATTGAGCCTGAAAATCTTAGGCCGGCCGCAAACTAGTCGATATTGCAGCGATCCGGTCGCCTTCGACGTCGTACCGTACGACTTGTCATCGCATACTCGTTGCAGCGACATTTAACTGAATTAATATTTTACGCGAAGGCAAATAGAATTGTGAATTAATGTGATTTGTAATTTCCATAAAATGAGATAAATTAATATGAAGAGAAAAGAACTTAAAGAGACGAATTACGAGAATCGAGGGGAAAAGAAACAACATCGAGTGGCACTACCCTGCACGGAACTTCGTTCCCAGCAGCATAAATCCTGAAAAGACAGCAAAAGTTACGTTGGGAATGGGTACCGTGTTTGTGCAGGTGTCCCGAGAAGGAGCCAGCCGTGATAAAGGAAAATTCGAAATATATTGAGCCTGAAAATCTTAGGCCGGCCGCAAACTATAGTTGCCGGCACGAAAGTTGGAGGAAAATGACGCATGCGTATTTGAGAAAATGTTATTCAACCAATCAGAAACGGTCAGGAAACAGAGCATTACTTATTCCAGATACTTCCGTTAGTGAAATCGCAGACGACATAGGCTTATCTTTTGCAATATGATA
>AYEL01084631.1:0-17714 GCA_000484575.1 Olivierus martensii
TTAAAATTTTTAACTTTGCAAATTTATTATATTTTCTAAAATAAATTTATTCTTAAATGGCCTTTCTTTGTATGTATCTTTCTTTCTTTCTTTTTTTTTAACCAAAAACAGAAGAGAAAGAGAAAAAAGAAAATGATATTACTTGCCTTGAAGGAACCTATACAATCTACTTATCCACCATATACTCATTCCCAAAATATTATTTTGTTTACTCAGAAAAAATTAAGATTACAAACAGGTGGATAAGTTTTTTTATAAAAAATTTTGTATAATATATTATATATCAATTTTATATACAAAATATTGTTTTATATACTAACAACATTTTTAAAGAATTTTCTTACCTTGTTCAGGATGTTGAAATCTAAAAACATGATATTTCCCAAGTATAACTCGCGAACCAGTCCGCAATACTAATGGTTCTGATATTTCTCGGCCATTTACATAACACATAGCATCATCACAAGGACAGAGAGTCACAATCCCTACAATAATAAATATTATATTTATTTCATGATTTATGATATAAAAAGATTTCAACACTTTTCTTATATAATTTTTTAAATAAAATATATAAACTTCTCCATTTTAAACAAGATATTTTCTCTGGTTTTCAAATATTTACTTATTTGTAATAACTAATTTTACAGTATCTTTATAATTTTGCATACTGCAAAATTAGTTATCAATCATAACTCGTCATTTATTTTATTCCTTGTTCCTTTGAGAGTCAAGAATTCACCTCCCCGAATAGAGATGAGTGGAGGAATTTGAAATCTGGGATAATTATGATGAAATACAATAACTGATGTGTTGTATTTTGTCCATCTTGTGGAACTTTGTCCCTTTTGAAATAATAAATTGTGGTAAGGTATTACATACAGGTGTCAACTAAATTCAAAGAATTGACACCTGAGACATCTTAAAGTTAAGAGATAAACATCCTGCTATTCCCCGGGAAAGGTGAATACAAAGGTCATAGTATATAAGAGAAAAGGCCGACTTTGTTCAATGCTTTTGTTCTCCGATGCTCTTCCTGTTTTAATCTTCACCTCGTCCTCTGCTCCATCTGCCAATCTTGTTCCAGAGATCTAGGCATGTTCATCTCATTGACAAACCGATAATGTCTCATCGAAAAACCGATAACTACTCCACTTGTGTCTTACACTGAATCATAGTCTCCCTAAATTTGAGCAAGACATCAATTAATGCTAACGCCAACTCAGCGATAACTCCAGCTGGTCCTCCAAAGTGCCAATCAACTTGTACATCAATCATATCTATCTTTTCGACTAAAGACTGTAAACGTTATAGACAAATTATACTCAAGCACTATAAGCAGTAACTATATTTATTTTAAGAAAAGAAACGTTTTCAATCTATTACAGATCCTCTTCAGCTTCCAAACATTTAAAACTTTAAATTCAAAAATATTTACATTCAATGTTCTAATCCATATATCACTACATATGCAAAAAAAATTTTAAATTTTTAACAAAGTATCAGATTAAAAATTAAAATATTAGTAAGTAATAAATATTATATACAAAAATGAACTTGTTAACAAAATAATATAATATAATAACTTTAAAAGTTAATAAGGCATTAGAGAACGACATACTGGGTTGTTCATTAACAACATTCTCATGCATTCTTCTTTCTGCTATAACTAGGGATTCTTGTAGGTACGCATATTTCCATTCAAAACCTGTTCTTACAATTTTTGCTTGCTTCCAATCAATATCAAGTTCGTATTCATAAAATCTCTTAGCTAGTGATGTAGATAAATGGACATTCATAATGTTTCTAGTGTAGAAAGCAAAGTTGGAGTCAAGTAATGTTATAAACTAAAGACTGTGACCAGTTTGCCTTCAATCTACAATCACCATGTGAAGCGACTTATAATTTGTGAATCTTCTGATTCACTCGAAGATCTTGAAGATATTTTTACAGCTCTCTCTCTCTTCCTGTCGGGAGGTTTTGATATCAGTTGTAAATAGGGATCTCTCTGATCAATAAAAGAAGCAGTTGAAATTTATTTCAATGTTATGTCTGTCTGTGCTGACTGAACAACCTCGTTACCCATCCTTATCCAGTGCACCATTTACCAGTCAAATGCCTGTCATCCACCATTGGTCCCATGAGCAAACCCCACATTTACAATTATAGTAAATATTCAATATGAATGTCTAATATTAACAATTCATTGTGTAGTTTCTAAATTAACATTAATTTTTAATTTTATTAAAACAAATTGAAATTCTTATTCTTCATAATTAACTATTTTGTAAGGATATGAAGAACAAAACAATAAATTTTGATATGTATATTCATTATTATTTATAAAAAAATCCTAACATATATAAAAATGATCTTATCTAGTACATAAAAAGCTATAATATATTTACATTTCTCTATTTGGATCACTGATAGTTTATTGAAGCATAGTACTCAATACCTACACTCACATGCAAAGTAGGCTTTGGCTGCAATTTCCCTGAAGCAAGTAGCTGCTGTTAAGTAGTAAAAGTGCCAGGCCCCTTTAAATGGTCTGAGGGTATTTATGTTATAATCTATTGAGGTCCATTGATGTGCATATACATCATGAAAAAAGAATAAAAAAAAAAAAATTCAATCCTGATTTAATCAGTACAGCTACAGCAGATTGATTTTTTTGCATTTATTAGTTGAAAATATGTCTCTGATGAGGGTTCCTAAATTTTTCAGTTTCCAAAATTTTTTAAATTACAATTTTATAATAGATAATTTGAATGGATTATATCAGTAGAATTTGGATTATTTTTTATCAAATCTTATCAATTTTGATTTCTATTCCATTATATTATTTTAATTTTATTTTGGTCTTGGGATGTAATAATTTTATTTTTAAAATTTTAAGAAAAAAGTGAAAATTTCATGTGGAGCTCTAAAAATTGTAAAACTAAAAAAATATTGTTGATAATACAAAAATATTGGTTAATTCTGTTAAAATAAACAATATTGTTTCTTATTTGTTCATTTATGACTTTATTTTTGCCAATAAATAAGCAAATTATGAGAAAATCCAAATGTAAGCACCTTCAGGCTATTTAAATGGACTTGGCACTTTTATTGTTTTATGGTGGCCAATCATTTTGTGAGAAATTGCAACCAAGCCTATTTTACTGTGCTATATATGGAATTGGGTGTAGTGTGTCAACAAAGCATCTGCAGGCCAATTAAAACAAAGTAGACAATATTATAGCTGTTTTAGCTGTATATGAAAGGGGTCAATTTTTATATATGTTAGTTTTTTGATATAAGTTCAAAAATTTATAAAAAAATCAAAATAAAAATTATTGAAATGAAGAAAAAAACATACAAATAAATATATTTTATTTATAAAAGTTTCAATGTTTTAATAAATTTTTGCTACTTTTTGACTGACTACACAACACAACACAATTAATGAAAATTTACATAAAACTTCATTTTTTGTTGATAATATTAAAAAATAGGATCCGATTTTCTTTCTTCATTCATAACTTATTTTACTGATAAAGCTTGCTGTTATCCAAAAATAATGAATATTTGGTTGGTTAGCTAAAATTTCATACAGAAAAACTATTTTTTCTTCAATTTCATATAATGAATGAAAAGTAAAATTCTTTAAGTTCATTAGAATGAGAATAAAAAATGCAATAAACTGTAAAAAGTTCAAAAGATTTTGATGAAAATTAAGCAAGATTTCACAATATGAATTTTTTGCATATTAATTGTATTTAATTTTTTTCTTGAACAGATAACATGTAATTGGGTTTAATTTGAAATATATCACAGGCTTTGACAGATTAATAAATTATATTAATATTCAGTAAAGCATATTAGATTTGTAATAAGTAAAAGTTTTGTATTGAAAAAACTCAGTCATTTACAAAATGGCTTTATAATTTATAATATGAATTGTGATATATCATTAAGAAAATTAATATGTAAATAGTTAAAATAATTCCATTCTCAATTACTGCTTTTAACCTAAACTACTTAAAATATTACAAACTGAAGCAGTTTATGCAGTTGGTTGTATACAAATTCTTTATTCAGAGTACTTTCAGTTAATAACTATCTTCAACGAAAGAATAGAATCCAGCATGTTTTGATTTACAGACATGCACTAAAGTTCTAAGCATTTAAAATTTTTTAACTTGGATTAAAATAATGCATATTTCCATTATAAATAACAACGTTAAGTCAATCTTATTAATTTTTTAATTAAAACAAAGGATTAAAAATAAGATAAAATAGAATAAAATAACGCACATTAGAGTTTGAAATTTGGTAATTTTTTACCAGTAATTACCGATTTCTAAAATTAATAAAAATTACCATTACCGAAATAACTATTACTGGTATTACTGGCTTTAAAAATCAAATTTTAATTTATTTAAAGTCTGTCATCAAACCAATTTTCTTTCAAACAATTTTTTTTAGAAAAAGGAAAATTAATTTTAATCATTTTAAGTTTGCAAAAAACAATTAAATTCTATTTTGTCCCCATTCTAAACCTATCTATTTAGTATTTATGTAGATTATAATAGTCTAGGACTATATTCAAAGTTGAACATGGTTAAAATATTCTCGAGATATAAATCCCAATCTTTTCCTCTCCAATATTTTCAAATATGTATTTGCTTTGTTAACTCGTCAAATTAAACTCCATTTAAAATTTGATGCTCGAGTCTGCATAGTGCATACTATGCACTACGCAGCTAGGAAGTTCCAAATGTGTTTTCATTCGAACATTTCTATAAAGTGCTGTTATCTTCATTTTATCGATTATTTTTTATATTTCCCTTCATAATATGTCTCAAAAAAATCAAATATGTGGCAATACTTTAAAGGAAAAAACAAAGAAGCCGAGTGCTTAAAGTGCAGTAAAATTTTGAAAACTATCGGTTGATCGATTTCTGGAATCAAGGCTCATGTAAGCAAGATTTATGCTAATGATTTTCAAGATATTAATACTGGTGTTTCTTTAAGCAAGAAACAAGCAAGTACAGTGTGATTTTTGTCTAAAAAGTCTTACTTCTGCTATTGCAAAAATGGCTTGCAAAGACAGATTTAGTTTTAATCAAATCTCAACTTCTAAATTTATTCAAAGCAATTTGGCAACAAACGTTTATGATAAAATGCCACCAACTACAGAGAATGGTGTATAAAATTTAGTTTACAATTATCTAACCAAGAAAACCGAGCTATCTGAATATTTTGGGAGTCAAATTAAACCTGAAATTCGTTACTCAGTTTCTATAGATAAATATACGTTTTTGTTCAATAAAAGGAAATTTTTCTATATTTTTTTTATTTAAGTCTTTTTTTCTGTTAAATAAGACATTTTTTTATTTCTTTCGTGTTTTTTAATATCCTAATTAAAAATAAATTTATTGTCGGTAATTACTGGTAATCACAAATTTTACTTTGGTATTTATCAGTAATTAAAATATCAGTAACTTTTGAATCCTAATGCACATGTCTAATATAATACTATTGGGCCAATCTTATTAAATTACAAACAAAAACGAAAAATTAATAATTGAAATTAGAAACTAAAATTAATTTTGATTAAAGTGAAAGATTTTTTAAAAAAATAAAGATTTTTCATCAAAGGTCTACAGGAGGGCATAAATCCATGCTGCCAGGAGCTCCTCTGAGAGCTTATCGTTGATTATGCATTCTGCATCTATTCTTGAAACTATTTCTAAGATCTCAGCTTCAGGTAATTCTTTGTTAGAATGGACTGTTTACCACTTTTGCTTGGTCCCAGTCTATTTTGATGTCATTTTCGTAGCGAGTTCTAGCTAAGGCCATTGCAAAATTGGCTTTGGCTATGTCTCTTTTGTGTTCTTTTTAGTCTGTTGGCTAAAGCTCTCTTAGTCACTTCTATATAAATTTCCTGACAGTTTGCTGTTCTGTTGTTAATATGAATTTTGTATATGTCTTTTTTCATTTTGTTGTCTTTTTTGTCTTTCTCATTGCACACTAGTTGATATATTGTTGGATGCTGAATGTAGCTTGCTGTCCATTTTTTCAACTGAATGACAAATGAAATTTAAATTTTAAATTTCATTTGTTATTCTGTTCTCTTTTAAATTGTGTTGTATATCTACTGATGTTGTCTTTTAAGTCAAAAGCACTCTAGTTATGTACAGTCTATTCCAAAATGTTTTTCACCTACTGCAGTAACACTCCGGTAACCTATCGAAGATAGATTGTAGTTACTGGAATTTCATGTGATGAGCATTGAATTTTAGAAAGGATTAATTCATTTAGAAATGGGTAAAGCAAGTTTGGTGAAGACAGCTTAATTACATAATTTTCGTGACATGATTAATTCATTTTGAAAGTTTAAAACTAAGAAATATGAAAAAATATAAATTTATTATTTAGCCCAAATAAATATCAAATATTTTTACAATATATTCAGCAATCGATAATTGATAGTTAAAAGAAAATATATATTTTTTTAAACTATAAAAACATTTTCACTGTTAGGATCTGACGAAAGAAATCCAATCCCATAATTCTTATTTGTTAGGAAAGATGGCAGCGATAATTTTGAATAATATCTATATAGGGAATGGGTGTTTGGCTCTTTGTGTGGGTAACAAGCAACGATCTATGGGTGACAAATCTCACCGTCAAAACGATTTTGTGATATATCAAAGTCGAGGCAACACGCTGACATCGTCTGTCAAAAGGTCAAATGGACCGACCATAAGCCCAATTATAGGTGTGAATGTGAAAGTTGTAATAGTTCATCCAATCCAATTAAATTTTACACCATATGCCTAGAAAATGTTTGTTTCAGCTTTGAAAGTTGAAACTGATTGCAATCAGATGCAATGTGATAAAATTACATCGAGTTACAAAAATGTAAATTGTGCAGTACAAAAATTGTGCAGTATCACTACTTTTGTCATAGAAGTTAAAATTTGCTCACGTGACCGGAAATGACGTCATCGGTGGACTTAATCTGACCTCCACTAATGGTGCATGCACAAAAAAGTCAAAAGTAAAAAACTAAAAAAAAACAGGCTAAATTAAAATATCATGCCTCGTCTACCATTGGGTCACCGCAATGACAGTAGCAGCACAGTGGCGCATCACGCGACGTTTTTGGAGTGAATCTTTAACATAACGGAATTGTCAATTCATATTTTATACATTAGTTGGTGGGCGGCGAATCTTCAATTTTCTAATATATAGTTTTTTGGAATGAATCTTTAACATAACGGAATTGTAGATTCGTATTTTATACATTAGTCGGTGGGCGGCGAAATTCTGTTGTGTTAAACATTCATTCCAAATAAGCTATACGAGATGTGAAGATTCGCCACCCACTGACTAATGTATAAAATACGAATCGACAATTTCGTTGTTAAAGATTCACTCCAAAAAACTATACATTAGAGAATTGAAAATTCACCACCCACCAACAGAACCACGTGATCTAAAACAATATGCCCCTATAAAAGACAAGTACCCTAAAAAGTGTATAGAAAACAGCGAAATTAAGCTACAGCAGCGCATTTTGTACTTTCTTTGTGCCGCTGACAGACCTGCTCAATCGTCAGCGCGGTATAGTCATGTGATGCACCTCGGGGCTGCTACTGTCATGGTGGCGACCCAACGGTAGACGAAACACGGTATTTTAATTAAGCCTGTTTTTTTAGTTTTTTACTTTTGATTTTTTTGTGCATGCACCATTAGCGGAGGTCAGATTAAGTCCCTGATGACGTCATTTCCGGTCACGTGAGCAAATTTTAACTCCTATGACAAAAGTAGTGATACTGCACAATTATGTGATTTAGCATCGTTAAATTATTATTAAATTGTAATTATGATACCAAAACACAAAGACTGTTTTAATTATAAATAAAAAATTTTATGTATGATTATTAATAATTAATGTTACTTCAAATACAAATACAATTACAGGTAGGCCTCAATTAGTGTGAATAATAAGTTCCACGAATTTCTCGTACTATTCAAAGTATTAACTATATGTAAAATATGGTAATTGGTTCTTGCTTTGTGAGATTCCGGCCATTAGCCAACCTCATGATGAATAGCCACAATACTAACTGTTTAAGAAATATTTATTTTCATATTTTACATCGTTGTTCATCATCTAAATTATTAACTTACCAGGAATTGTGTCTCATACCATCATCAAACCAACCGCCAAATCAAAAGCGGAAGTTAAGCACCGCTTTTATGTCACTCAATCACATCCATTTTTTGCTCTAGCGTAATCACTAACCTCTTCTTTTTTTCGTTTCTGTTTTATCATCAAAAGTGTTCTTCCTTTTATCCATTTTGATATTTTTTAAGAGAGAAAATTCTGTACTATACTGTATGTATACAATAACAAAGCTGAATAATATTAATGTTAAATAGCTAACAGCAAAAAGCCCATCTTTCTTCGACAAGGAGAGAGTTTTAGGGTTTAAACCCCCTGAAAGTGTCCTGCAACTCACGAAAAGTTTTCTAGGGATTCTGGGCCTGGCTCGGCGATCCCCGCCTTTCATCATCCGGCCCTCTTCATAGGTGTGGGCGCAGCCCGTGGAGAGTACCGGATGGTCCCCCTTCACGCTCTTAATAATCTGATTGATTGAAAAGCAGTGTAAAAAATAGCAAAAAAAAAAATCCTGAGTTTTTAAAAATAAAAATTTTAACACTGCACAGTTTTAAAGCATATTTATCAAATATCATTTATTTTTTAAATTTATTTGCATAATTTTTTATGAATAAAATTAAAAAAAAATAAATATATCTATAATTTATAAAACTTAAGAGTTCAGAAACATATATAACTTGAGTCCTATAAATCTATAGATTTTAGCAATGCCAATAAATTATATAATCTTCAATTACTTAAGTATTACAACTGATAAGATTAAATTAAAATAATAATTATTCATGTACTGTACGGTCATAGTGCAAAGCCTATAGACCTCGGTTTTATATTTAAAAAAGTACACGTTCCTCCATGTTTCGTGATTTTTTTAAATATAAGTCCATTAAATTAAAAGAAGATTCACGTCAGAATACTTAAAAGTATTGCGTAGTTAACGAGTTCAACATTCTTTTTCATTTTTTTTTTTCTGTTCTATTGAACTATGAACCGACCTTTTAGAACTACTAGTTTTTTGTTGTTTAATACAACTTATAGCTAAATGTGTACGAGTCGTACATATGATTTCAATTAAATAGTCGACTATCTTATAATGTAATCACGGTATAATATTAGGAGATTCAAAGGACTAGAGGAGCTGTAGTCCTTTCCAGACATTTCAAAAAAGATTTAATAAATTGTACTGTATTTTTTAAATTTAAAATACAGAAGGATGGAATCGCTAGTGAGATCTAATAATTAAATAGAAATAGAAATATATAGTGTGTGTAAATATAAAATATGTTTTTAATATTTTAATTTTTAATCCTCAGATTTTTTTTCTGGATCGGTAGTTGATTAGCTTCACATTTTTAAATTCGAAGAAGTTGCTTAAAACTGGAATGTCAGTCTCCTACACTGACGCCCACTAGTTTACCTACGCAAAATAAAAGTAACCCAACCTTTAATTGTATAAATTGAAACTATTTATGTCCAGGTTACTGAATAGTCTATTGGTATTTATATTTGTATTATCTAAAAATTGACACAAACTTGACAAATTCTCTAAAATAAGCAAAGTTTCTAATGTTCTTATTATGAAAAAAAAAAAAAGATTGAAAAGCTTTTTATTTTAATACTGTTGAACCTAATTTAAGCTATTAATTAATAGTAATGTTTATTCCAAATATAAAATACAATGTAATAGCTATCGAAAATTATTTAAGATTTTTCATAAAGTTCAATTAAATTTAATAATAAAATAGATGAATAAAAGAAAAACAATTAGTTATAAATATAAAATTACTTATCATGGTATTCGGTAATTATTTTCAGTAAGTATAGACGTCTATAAACTATAGTATTAAAATTCGAACAGAATAACTTGTCCTTTTTTCAGAGTGTAAGTTACATTTTCTCCTTTTTTTAACAAATGATATGTAAATTGATAATGAATAGCACTATATACAGTAATAGCAGTAATTAACAATATATTTATTAAGACAAATAAAATATTTTATAACAACATATTAAATTAATCGCAGTACATTGAATAGAATTTTCATGTGGGATAATGTGAAGCAGGTTTTATTATTTTTGTATTCTTGACATTTATGCCTAACATGAATTTAAACTTTAATTTCTTTAATAAATCTCATTTATATAGTATGAGAATTCATACAGAAATAGTATCATTATATAATTTAGTAATTTTCTCTATTTTTAATATGCAATCTTTAACATTGTATGGATAGTTAATAGTGTATTGGAGCGTATCCAATGTCGTGAAATTCTCCATTCTGCCGATGATAATTGTTGGAATTATAAGATTATACATAAAGGAACTTCGATATAAATCATTCTCGTTACACCTACACGTCAAAATTATTTTCAACAAAACTATATTTTTTCTTGAAAAACTATTAAAATTCTTATAGTATTTGATATTAAAATTTTAAATATATATAATTCGATTGTCAGCCATATAAATAGTATGAAAATTTTTCAAATATAATGTATAAGCGTAATAAATATAATAAATTAAAAAATCTAATTACATTTTATAAATTTATAATACAATAAATATATTTTAATTAATTAAAATAAAAGATTAAACAATGACATCAGTTTTTTATGAAGGATATAAAAACAACGCTGTATATTAATAATGATTGATCAGTAATTGGTGAAATCATAGACTTATCGGTGAAATAAAATCCCTTCCAACAATATACAGTATTTCATTCGAACCAAATACCTGTAATACGCATGCGTACTTGGCAAAACAGATGAAACGCCTTCCTATTCACGTCGCCATCTGTTAGTTAAGGTAACAACTATCTTCGATATGATTGAAAATTGTAGATTAATGTCAGATGAGGATGTTAACGGTCGATTAGTTTTGATTCTCTTGTAAACATGCTCGAATTGCGATTAAATTAGCAAAATTTCTAATCAATATATTGAAAGAAAAGTTGCGTCTTGTTTAGAATTAATGATTTCATTCGCGAAATTTCACAACTAAAACATGCATATTTTATGTCTTATTTGGAAAAAAAATTGATTTGAGAGGTAAGTTTAATAATTTATTTACCATTTTAACATTTTTGATTCAAAAAATA
Source organism: Olivierus martensii (assembly GCA_000484575.1). Lineage (NCBI taxonomy): Eukaryota > Metazoa > Arthropoda > Arachnida > Scorpiones > Buthidae > Olivierus > Olivierus martensii. The sequence goes on from AYEL01084631.1 coordinate 11,278, forward strand.
CAATAGATCGATATGTGCATATGACTTACAAAACTGAATTTTGTCATCAGTTTATCCTATTTATGCTTAATGAAAATCATTCTTTCAGATTAAATAGCATAATTTGAGAAAAATTAGTTTCTATAAATGCATTTTTTCAGCATATATTCTATGAATATGGCATAAAGATATATAAAGTTTCTTCGTTTTAATTTTTATTGTTTAAACATGTTTCCCAACGCACAAGTTGTATACTATTAAAATTTATAACTAAATAATATTAAAAACCTATTATTTTTACAGAACAGTGTTTGAGAAAAGTGAAGGATGCTTCGTATAAATTCATTGAATATAAAAAAAAATTCATTTTATGATTATCTATCTTTCATTATTTACGTTTTTATTATACATCATTAATTAAACTAGACTTCATTTCTTAGCCTAGGGTTCTAAAAAATACAATATAAACGAGTATTCATTAAAAATATTTAAGGTTTGCGAATGACAGACAGCATAAAAAGGAGTTGTAAAAACGTATTATTTTTCTGGGGAGCACCAACATTTAAAAATGACATGAATACTCGTGGTATTATTAAAACATTGCATAGAAACAAAGTTTCTTTGATAATATCATTATTGATATTTGCAGAGTATCAATAATGCATGGGCAAAATGTAAACAAAATATTGGCATCTGGACATTTCTTTACCTGGCATAGAGGTAACTGACGAAAAGGAAAATCTGAGGTGAGATAATTGTTTCAGTGCTTTAGAGTCTATTGAGCAGGTTTATATTTTTGACTGTGATCTGATTGAATGGCTGATAATATTTTAATTATATATTGCCTTTACAATACTGATACTCTGCAAATATCAATAATGGCATATCATAGGGCTTTTTGTTTTTATCCAATAATGTATATTTTTATAGTTTGAGTAATGAAAAACAAGAATAGTTAACAATTTGCAAAGAAGTTTATCCTTATCAATACAGTGAACAAGATTGTTCATTATTTTTAAATGATGTGAAAATTTGGTTGAAATGTGGATGGTCAGATATTTTATCATTATGCTATTGAAAATCTAAGACTATTTACTATCAAGGCTATTTACTAGAAATCATTAAAAGTGTATAAAAGTTTAGATATATACTTTGAATATATTATTTTATTAATGAAAAAATTTAGAACATCTTAATTTTCTTACCATTGAAAAGAAGTCCACATTTGCTTTTAGGAGAATTTATTCCAGCACAATTAATAAAAATTGCTAATAATTATTTACTTTGGGTTATTGGATTTTTTATTGCACATTTCTGTTGTACATTATAGTTTTCTCACTTATTATCTACATTTTCTTTGAATATATTAATTATGCATATTAAGATATTTTTGGAATTTTGTATCATCCGTTAGATATATTATGCAAGTAACTAAGGAATATAGAATATTAATATCCTAAGTAAAAGAAATGTAATTTTGAAATTTTCAGCAAAATCATACATTAGTGTATAGAATTTTGTTTTTCTACTGCTAAACAGAAATTTTAGAATTAATTTTGTTTATCATCAATAAATGAAGTTAATTTTAAATTTATATTATAGAATTATGTGAATTAAAGTATAGATAGATTAAAAAAATTTTTTTTTAACATTTTTATTACTATTTTATATGTTAAGCATTCGTTCATTATATGTGCTTTGCATGTTTTACCATGCGTGTGATTTTTAAAATTTTTTATTTATTTAATAATTTATTCCAATTTTAAATATTTTTGTAATGTTCTGCCATTCTATGTTTCTGCTGATATTCACTAAATTTTTTTAGTCAAAATCGTTTCGGATTACGATTATTAAGTTTTTCTACTGCTAAACAGTGCTGTATTTGCTTATTTCATTTTAACTGGAAAGAAGCAATTTAATACCCACTTAAACCTGTTTAAAGAATTCAAGTAGTGAAATACCAGTGGCAGATGTCAACTTGACAATGCTTATTTGATATGTTTTGAACTTTATTTTCAACAATGTTATAAAATGTAGTTGATTTCATGCATAAATTTCAAATAAAAACTTCCTTCTTGAAAATGGTTAGGAAGGCCATAGGGATTCTGAGATGCTGAAATGCTAATTTGTTTGGTAGTATTTAAAATATTATAAAAGTAATATTAATTATGATGTTAATATAGCTTAATTATACTAATAATCTATTCTGTTGCTGTACACTCTAGAATTAAATCATTTTAACTTCTTTTCATATTATTCACCATTTGTCATAAGTTAAACAAGAAAGAAGAGAATTTACAGATATCCTGTGAATGAGGAACTGAATTACAATAGGATATTCCTTGTTTGTGAAAAAATGGAACCACTGAAGGTCCATCTCTGAGAGAGGGCATAAATAGGACTATAGTCGACGACAACATCATGAGTCAGTATTGAGTGTATGGGAGCAGTCTATAGAAAAATACAAAAGTTCAAACAGCCTAACAGCAAGTAACACTTTTAATAGAGTATAACATTTTCGGACCTAAGAGATCAGATTTGTTCTGATCTCTTAGGTCCGAACCTTTATCAGATTTGTTCTGATAAAGATTTTGTACTTAGAGTAGAAATGTACTGAAGAGGGACCAGTCTTAGGTCCGAAAACGTTATACTCTATTAAAAGTGTTACTTGCTGTTAGGCTGTTTGAACTTTTGTATTTTTCTATAGATTCAGTATGAAGCAAGTTGATTTCTACATATTTGGGAGTAGTCTATTCACAAGGTTTGTAACCGTGTATTAAGGCATAGATTAGTCTATTTTAGTTTAAAGGTTAATACCACCAGTAAGAAGACATCCTTTCTGGGAAGTGTGCATATTTTCTCATTGTTAAAATGTGATAGAAAACTTTGCGGGATGTATTTATAACAGATAATTTGGTTGCAAAATAACCTTAATAAAATCATATTATTCTTCCTGAAAACTCTCTAAAGCTGTTGCGATAAAATGGCAATTTCTGTAATTTCATAATTAGTTTAGTGAACTATGTAGTCTTGCATAGTGACACAAACGAATGTCAACTCTCCCATACACTCAACACTGACTCATGATGTCGTCGACTATAGTTCCTTGTTAGAGAGATGATAGAACAACAAGGGTGAGACTAAACTATAATTGAAACTAAGAGAATAATATAAAATTAAACCAAATATTTCAAGCCAAATTAACTCCTAGTGTAATAATTCCAAATTAAACTTTTGAAAATTACTCATTAAAATCTAAAAGTTTAATTTGGAATTATTACACTAGGGATTAATTTGGCTTGAAATATTTGGTTTAGACTGAACTGAGACAATGTAAGCAAAAAGGAGAGAATCTATTCCATCCCATTGGCTTGTATGCATAAAAACTAGTAAATACTTAAAAGTATTAAGTTTAAGTAAAAGTAAATACAGTACTAGAATTTATATGCATAATATTTTACTAGTACTAAGTAATAAAAGTTTTAAAATTTTCAGTAAATACTAGCATTTCCTCTGTAAGGGGCTATCATCTCTACTAGTCCAGATTTATGCAATACCAGTCTGTCATGAGTGGAATTAGTAAATATAGCATCAACACTAGTGAACATTTCATAACTATTACAAGTAGCTTGAACATTAATCGAATGGTAATTTTTTTTTTCCTGTTAAAGTACTTTTCACTATGTACTCTATGTATTTTATGGTGTCAAGATATGTCACATGACATGTCACATTTTATGGTATCAAGATATTTCACTTTGGAAATAGTCTTTTCTAATAGGAAAACATTGAAGATTGAGTTTATTTTATGTTATGAAAACCCAAAATAATTTTAAATAAGACATCTGCTAAATTTGCATATTATACATCAACTTAAAAAAATTAATAAATTATTAATTTCTGAATTTTGGACCACAATTTTACGCTTGTTTTCATAAAAACATTTATTTCTTCAAATCATTTAAAAATTCTTTTATGTAGTTAAAAAGTTTTGAGGTAAAGAGATTTAAAGTTAGCTTTTTGTTTGTTTACACAAAAGGGTAATAAAACTTTAATTTCGTTTAGCGACACGCCCACTCTATCGTCCCTACCCGGAAATGACATTTTACCCCTCATTATCTAGAACACACTGTCTACTGTCAGAAAAACAATAACATTGTAGAGATTGACCAACAGCAAAATATTTATGATGATTTTGAAATATGATACTTTGTTTACGTAATAAAAGTGGATCGGATTACTGTAGCATCTTCCTTCCAGTTCATCTCATCCTGTTAAATTAAATTCAATAAAAAATCAACAAATAAACATAATTGTATCTGAATTGTTTTATTTGATAGAAAACAGATATAGGAATGGAATAAAATCAATATTTTTGCAGGAATGGAAAAAAAAATGTTTTTAATGACGCAATTGATTACCTGGAGTCTCTACAAAACCAACTACACTGTGACGTATTTTTTTTCATTTAATCAGTGCCGGGATAACTATGTAGTAGATAAAAAAACTTAGTTTTGATGGGTAGTTGTTTGATGTGGCAGCTGACACACTATCTTCCTTAATTGCATTGAAAAACTGTGTCAGCATTGTCTGTGTCACTTTTTGCCTCAGATTTTTTAAAAATCTCGGCATAAGGAATAAATGTGCAGGAAGTTAAGCACCTAAATTTGAAGCTGCATTTAAGCATAGGGTTATATTATTCTGTGGGATCTGCAGATGATAAGAACAGTCTTTTGGTCTACCTGCGATCTGTGGAGTTAGCAAGGATAGGTAATGAGACTTTTCAGGCAGAACAACAGAGATTACAAGTAAGAGTAACATTTATAACAGTATTTTTGCCGCTCAGCGATAATCTGCGAATAAGTGTGAAAGTACTGCAAAAATCAAATTTGTGGTTACAAATAAATTTTCGGGAATAGTTGAATATGTGAATAAGGAAGCTGCAAATACCGAGAATCAACTGTATTTTAATACTTAAATCAAAATAAATTTAATTTTTCCTCTAATGAAGAATGAGTGTACAGGAATATCTCGATTATCGCGATTAATGTTGCCACGAAAAATACCACAATAATCGGAATAAATAATGCATGTAAAATGGGTGATCACTGCCAAGGATTTTTCAAATATATTAATTAAATTTTATGTATAAGGTAAAAAAGAAATGTGTTGAGCATGCTAATCTTCTAAATTGATCACTCTATGTTTCTTCTTGATAGCTGTAGCCTTGATATTATCCTTGTTTCTTTTAGCATTCACTGTAGGGGTAAATAAGAAGAGAAATAAATATCCACATGTACTTCAAGTAGAGGTGGATAGTTACTGGTGAATAGTGAGCAGGCATTATCGGATAAAAAAGAAGCGCTACTTGGAGAGTGGTGATTCGAACTAAATGTAATTCTGGTTGCATATGTAGTGGGCTACATCTCGTGACCGCGATAATTCAAATTTGAGCGCAATAATTTGAATTTTGGTATCAAATTATAAACCACAATAAATCGAAAATCGCAATAATTGAAACCGCGATAATCGAGGTATTCCTGTAATTGAAAACACATTGTTCTTCAACTTAGCAAGCTTCTATTAACACCATAATATTTAGTCATTGTATATTTAAAGACTAATGATGACTGATTCTACTGAGAATTTCATGTATATGAATTAGAAACAGATATCTGGTAGTAGATAATCATTCCAAATAGAAATACTTTCCAATTAATATTTTGCTTCTGAAAATTAACAAAAACAAACTGAACGTGTTTTGTAATCACACTCTTCAATTATTCATATCAGTGAAATAGTAATAAATATTCAAATAAAAGAATCTTTTAATAAAACAATCTGAAGAGCTGGTTTTTAAGAAAAATTTATTAAGATTGCATTAGAGATTATTAATTATTGTGTGTGGTAAAATGCAATAATTGATTTGAATGAACTACAGTGAATAATTTATCTATGATAAAATGATTTTCACTTTTGCAAAAAAATTATCTTTGCAAATTGAAAAAGTGGTATATCTTTATATAGTTTTATTAAATTAAAAATTTGTAAATTGAAGGATATCTCTACTAAAAAAAATTCCAAAAAATTTTTTTTTAAAAAAAAGTTTAAACTGTTCTTCTTCTTCCGCAAAGTCGAGGTTATGGCTCTCCAGTCTTCTCCTATTTTAAACGATTATTTTGTAAAAATTCGTTTAAAGTTTTGGAATAGCTCATTTTGAAAACAGGATGGGAATAATCCCATCATCCACAGGTGCGAGATTACAGTGTAATAAAAGTTAACAGATAAATTACTTAATTGCCATCTTCTCTAGTGTTTCTATTTGTGTTGGTCGACCTTGCCATTCGATTGTTTTGGCAGTTTAAACAACTGATTTGTCTACTAATGAAATGGTTTTGCCTTCAGAAATGAGTGGCGGTTGGCGATTAGTGAGGTGGCGGTTTATAGAGGGAATTTCA
>AYEL01084634.1:0-32617 GCA_000484575.1 Olivierus martensii
GACCATCTGTTGGGTTAATAATTAATTAATTTTAAATTTGAACTAAGGTGGTGCCATCTAGAAATTAATAATTAGACTATAATTTTTAATTTTATTTTCTTGAAATAAAATTTTATCATCAGAATCCAACAAGGATCTTTATGATAGCACCCTAATGCCTTACCTTAAGTATTTAGTTCAATTTGATATTATTCCCCTAGTTAGGTTCTATTAGAGCAGGAGAACCTGTATAAGATGACCACCTCCCGTTCCAGTCAAAACTGGTCGTTTATACAGGTGGTCAGCTTATACAGGTTAATTATAATACTGCATGCTTAAATGAAAAAAATGATTACACTTTAATAAAATTGAAATGTATGTTTTTGTTATAATTTATAACACAGTTTATCATTTATTCAAAAAACAACATGTTTTAATTAGTATGGTAAAACTATCAATGGTACTTTGTCGTATTCCACTTTTATTTTTTATAATTTCTACAGCAAAACAATGTTCAATGTCATTTAATTGAGACAACAATTTTTCATTATTTTCTATTGTTGACATATATAATAAATGAAATACAGTTTCTCAAATTAAAACTTTTAAATATTTATCTGGATATTAACCAATAACTATAATTTTATATATGATAAAATATAAGTATTTTAAATTGTTTAAAATTAAAAAATAGTGTGTTTGTATTATAAAATAAAAATCATTGAAGTTTTTATAATCATATTATATAATTAATTTTAAAGGGAAAACTGCTGCCTTCATGCTACCTGTATTGGAAAGACTTCTTTATAAACCAATAGATAAACCAATTACTCGAGTATTGGTTTTACTTCCAACACGAGAATTAGCTGTTCAAGTTTATCAAGTTTCTAGAAGATTGGCTCAATTTACAAATGTAGAAATAGGTCTATCAACAGGTACAACATATAAACAGTTTATTTTTGACATTATAAACAATAATTTATATTTGATTATAAATTTTATGGTTTTACAATAATTTTTATGATTAAATTTTGAAATGTATTTAAATTATTAATGGACCAAAAACTTTATATTGATAGTGAAAAATTTCATATTAAATTTGTAATAACAGAATATACTCTGATAGAACCTAACTAGGGGACTAACATCAAATTAAACCAAATACTTAAAGCCAAATTAACCCCTAGTGTCAAAATTCTGAATTAAACTTTTTGATTTTTAACGATTAATTTTTTCAAATTGAGGCTATGGTGCGACCATCTGTTGGGTTAATAATTAATTAATTTTAAATTTGAACTAAGGTGGTGCCATCTAGAAATTAATAATTAGACTATAATTTTTAATTTTATTTTCTTGAAATAAAATTTTATCATCAGAATCCAACAAGGATCTTTATGATAGCACCCTAATGCCTTACCTTAAGTATTTAGTTCAATTTGATATTATTCCCCTAGTTAGGTTCTATTAGAGCAGGAGAACCTGTATAAGATGACCACCTCCCGTTCCAGTCAAAACTGGTCGTTTATACAGGTGGTCAGCTTATACAGGTTAATTATAATACTGCATGCTTAAATGAAAAAAATGATTACACTTTAATAAAATTGAAATGTATGTTTTTGTTATAATTTATAACACAGTTTATCATTTATTCAAAAAACAACATGTTTTAATTAGTATGGTAAAACTATCAATGGTACTTTGTCGTATTCCACTTTTATTTTTTATAATTTCTACAGCAAAACAATGTTCAATGTCATTTAATTGAGACAACAATTTTTCATTATTTTCTATTGTTGATGCCACTTTAATTCTTCAACATGTTTCTTGCAAGGTGTCATTTGCTTAAGGTTGTGATTTTCGTTGTTCCTCCATTTAGTCAGAATTTCTTTTTGAGACAATATTTTGTGGATCTGTGTTTTCTCCACCTTAAATTTTTCTGCTAATGCTCGTTCAGAAAGACCTTTTTTACTGTCATAAACCGTTTTTATTAGCTGTTTTAAATTCAAGGCATTAACTTTCCATTTAGCTCATGGTTTAGCCATGTTTCAACATCCAAAGTGCAGTCATAGCATCACACGTGTATGAGATTACATTTGATTAATACGTTTGCGTAGAACACAAATATCCAGATCCGGTGGCTGATTGTTTTCACTTTCTCTGATTCCCCTATATCACTTCACTATAGGCCTTCAAGTTATGATTTTTAATATAAAATTTAATTATCATATCATAGATACAAATCTAAGAAACGTACATATTAAAAACATATCACATTAAAGTAGAAATTACACCTTGATTTCGTTATTCCAGAGCTCTACGTCATTCTTGTTATATGAATGATGGGGAAAAAATTCGTATGGAGCAATTTTTTAAATTGTAATGGTTTGACTTAAATGAGATTTAAGTTTAAAAGAAAACAGTACTGATGTAAGCAATAAAGATAGACAATTAGTAGTGATGTTAAAAAATATAATCGTCGTAGACAGTTTCACTTTATGTTTGGTCTATAAAAATGATGGTCATGGTCGTTAAGGAGGTGGTCGTCTTATGGAGGGTCAAATATCATTATTTCTATGGGAAAAAATTTGGTTCCCATAAAATCGTGGTTTTCTTATACAGGTGGTCACGAAATCAGTTTTCATTGTATATTATCTGACTTCAGCCAATTATATTTGTCCAAGTTTGCCGTGAGGTATTGTATATGTAGATAGCTCAATTGGGAGCACTAGTATTAGCCTTGTCCAATAAGTTTTCATAGTAATCATTACATAAAAGTCCTGAAATGGAATTCTTCCGGATGCTGCTGTAGTCTAACTGGTAAGGCATTTGGGGTGCTATCTCTTAGATCTTGGTTTGATTCCAGTACGGTGTTAAAATTTTCTTTCAGGAAAATTAATTAAAAAAATATAGTCTAATTTTTAATTATTAAATGGTACCATCTTACAAGGGGACGGTCAGACGTTCCCCTCCCCGATTTGACTGAAATTGCACATACGTACAGTACTTAAAAATAAATGTTAAATACAAGAGTCATAGCATGTGCTTCTCAAATGGCTTCGAGAAAAAACGATTTTAATATTTGCATATATTATTAAAAGTTTGATAGCGAGCAAAATGAATCATGTGTGGCGTGATAGCGTGGGTGGTAGCGCTCCAGCGTTGTAAGACTTTAGTCGCAGGTTCAAGTCGGGCTATTCAATTTTTTTTTTAATAATTTTTTCTTATTTAAAAATAATAATAATAAATTAAAAGTAATTTTTTAAAATGAATATGAAAAATTAATAGTTAATTATTATTGTTAAGCTATTATTCAATATTCATAATCTTACTCCTGCGGCTCCGGTTTATTCTTTCAAAGAGAATGAAAAAGATTTTCATACTTCATACATTAATTCCTTTTTTTCTATATTTTTCAAAGAATGAGTGGTAGAGGATATGGTTGGAAAATGTATAGTTTATATGATGAGTTAATCAACTACGTATTGAAAAATAAAATCTTTATTGTTCGTATATGTGCACGCTTATTTAATATACTTACTGATCATCAGAAAGGGCTGACTGTGAATTTTTACATGAGTCGGGATGATACTCATTGCAGAAACATGATAAACAATATGCCTTGAGCATCGTGCGCATTGTATGAAAGCTGCGTTTTTACACGTACACGGATTTTTTAGAACTTTGACGGGGAAACATACTTTATTTACGTTCATGAAGACATCCCTTTCATCAGAAAGTTTTGCAGCAAACCTTGCATAACGCAACATTTCCGAAAATATTGGTGCTGACAACTGATTGTGAACGATGGATTGAATTTTTATTGAATCTTCTCGGGTTGCTATCTCGTGATTTCGTTCAATGAGATAGAACAATTTTGTAGACGCTTTATAAGATTTTTCACCTGTCTGTAAAAGTATACATCGCAAGGCTGAACAATTGGTATACATTTCGGAGGAATAACTTTAATTGTACACGTTTCTGTAATCTCATCATTTTGAAAATGTTCATCATACAAGCTTGGATTCGTTTGACCTTCCCAAGATTCCATTAACAGCAGAAATTTCTCTTTTCCTACGTATGGTGATAACATTTCTTTCAAAAACTTCTTGTACAAATAAAGTAGTAAGCTTGCCTGATTTTGATGATGTTATAACAACGTTTTTGTATTTTACTGTCATTTTGTTCACATTTTTCTGTACCCTGGGCCCAAAGTTTCCTGTTGCTTCTTGCAAACAAATAAAAACCAACGGCAACAATTTTCCCGAGAGAGTTATCGCATATTGCACTGTATACAAGTGTGTTATTTTATTGATGCTATGTTTCTTAATGAGGACAGTTTTTGACCCTTGTTTGGCTAGACTTCAGTTGAACATCGATAGGTATTGACAGCCTGAAAGAAAGTAAATAAATAAATTACGTTATAAGCATAAGAAATGATTTTTTCCATAAATTTCTTTTATTTTTTATTTCAAACTTACTTGTTTGATCTGTATTAATTACGAAATCTTTGTCGAAATTTGGAATGAGAGCTCATACTTGGATATGGAAATTCTCTGCAGCGGCTAGTTTCGCTTCTAATGAAACTGTTTTGCTTTCGCTCACATACTTTGTGGCTTTCCTTTGGCGAATCTTGTTCTTTCTCTTAAATCTTGTGACCCACGATTCAGATGCTTTGAACTGGAAATTAGGGAATTGACTTGCAGCAGATAAAGCCCACTGCTGCAAATTTCTCGTGGTGACTTGCTGAAAGCTATCCTGAGCCTTGACGAAACGATCGTAGGCCCAAGAATCGATGGCAGAATATTTATCTATCTTTGTTCCTCTGGATATAACATCATCTTCCCATTTTTTTACATCCTTTAGGCTTTTTAAGCATGAACAACTTTTTTTTTGTAGATTCTTTAAACTCCACGTAAAATGTTCTGCGATATTCAAAACTTTGATTTTATACTCAAGATCAATGTATTCTGCCAATCTCTTTTTCTTTTTTACTATATACTCTATGTCTTCATCATCCTCCTCATCATCATCGTCAACCTCGTGGGAAACATCCTCTTCCTCATCGTCAATTTTGTGCAATAAAATGAGCTCCTTGTCAATTACTAGTTTCTTTTCACCAAGCATTTCAACTGTTCTATGATACAGTTCTTCTCCGAGTAACATTACTTCTTGAGAAATTGAAGACGATGATTCCGTCATGATAAGTTCACTTTCAACAAGAAGCTGTTCACAATACACCATTGCATCTTTCAACTGTTTTTTTGTTACATCACTATGCAGTGAGTTATCATCCACTTCACTGTCCGGCATTGCTGACGAACTAGCCATTAACTACATTTGACTTGACGTGTTCTAATCCGAAGATATACTATATGACTCAACTGTAACAATAAACATCTCTTTCTCGCTTCCTGAAAGACGAAACCTGAACAGCAAAAAGTTAAATACATTCATAAATATTATTAATACAAAAATCGTTAAAGACAATAGTTCTAGAACAGTTATGTCAAATTTCACCACAACAGTTTAAATGGGGTATTGTTAAGCTGTAACTTGACACTGTGATAAGTCTCTCCTTTTAATATTGTAAGGTTAATTTTCCGACAAAAAACTCATTTTTACATTCCAGATAAATTTGTGATTAAAAAAATCATTGAAACATTACTGTAGGTGTAGATGAGTTAATTAAATAAATTACTATTTATGAAAAAAAAAGGAAGCAAACAACCCTACTTGAACCCGTGACTAAAGTCTTAAAACGCTGGAGTGCTACCAACCACGCTAGCACCGCACATGATTTGTTCTGCTTGCTATCAAGCTTTTAACCCTTTGCGCTCCTCAAAAATATTTTTTTAACGGTCTGCCGCTCCAGCGAGCCATTAAAAAAAATTATGATTTTTTGTTTTTTTTTCTTTATTTTAAAGGAAGATAATGATACTACAATTGATGTATTTACAAGCCTTGGCATGAATATGATCATGGCTGAAATGTTGAAATACAGCTGGAAATCTGTTTTGGTATAGATGTAGAATTTGTGTAAGCTGTATTGAATGAATGATGTGATTCTAAATGATTGGATTAAATCTGTGATTGTCTTCATTTATAAGAAGGATCTGAGGAGTAGATACAAGAATATGTTTACTGAATGTAGCTGAGAAGATATTTTATAAAATTTTGATTGAAATAATAGTGGGTGACTGATGAGTATATGTAGGAGGCAATGTGGCTTCCAGAATAAAAGAGAATGTGTAGACTAGATTTTCTTGATGTATATTATATGATTGTAGAAAAATCTCTCTGCATGAGGAAGAGGGTATTCTGGGCATTTGTAGATAAGAGATCCAGAGCTAATTCCTGTTTCAGTTAGCCGTAGATCTTATCTATGGCTGATTGAATAGAAGTTAGTTATGGAAAGTATGATGTAAATGAATGGCTATTTTGGTGACAGTAAGAGTAATATATATTAATAGTTATGCAAGTATAAGAAAAAATGAAGGCATTGTCAGAATGGTTCTCAGTTGAGGAAAAGGTGAAGCCAGAGTATATGTTATCCTTATAGCTAATTATGTATCTGGATACATAATAGAAACTGCTATGATTGAGTTGGGTACAAAGATAGGTGATAAAAGTGTGCTGTCAGCAATAAGCTGAAGACACTGTTTTTCTGAGAATGATCAACAACAAAGATACTTAAGAAATGTGAAAATTATTAATTGATTAATAATGTGAAAAGAAAAGTTGAATTAAGAAATGTGAAAAGAAATAAATGAGAATAAATTCAGAAAAATTCTACTGTTTGAGTGGTTACACTCAATAAGATAAAGTTCCCAAGTATGTTTCAAAGATTTGCATTGATAAGTTTGTTAAAAGAGTAAATGCTAGATTGAAAGTTATGAGTGGACTTGGAAGAGATGCTATAAATGAGAACCATTCAAAAATGCTGTCAATATGTACTAATCCTGATGTTGATTTATGGGAATGAGACCTGTTATCATGCAAAAGATACGAAAAGTATTTTGAATGCAATGAGGATGAGATACTGTAGGAGTGTAGCTACAACTCCAATCATACTCTTTAAAAATTTTAGCTTAGCTGTATCTCATTTAAGTATCTCATCTCCATTATGATGTGTTTTGAATGACAAAGTATGAAAATAGTATGACATGAAAAACAGTGTGATTGATAAAATATATAAAACAACTTTGAAATGATTGAAGCAACTATTGAAACAAATGTATGCTAGATTGTGAATAGTAAATGTGGAAAAGAAGATGAAGGAAAGATGGAGAGTAAATAAGCATATGAAGATTTATGAGTTTGAATGCATAAATAAGAAGCATGTCTTTATAAAGGGGAGAGAGAATGTGACAAAAGCTAAATAAATCTTTTCTTTCTTTCTTTTTCTTTTTTTGAAATAAGAATATGCTATTCCTTCTTATCAGTGATGGATTTTTTTAAGTATTACCCATCCTCTTTAGAGGATATAGACATGATGATTATAATATATTCATAGTTAATAAAGGGTCTGCCAGAAGAATAGGCAATTTTAAAAACTGAATATCTCATATATTTAATTTATTTTTAAACTCTTGCTTATGGAATATGTAAGAACATTAAATACCATTTATTTTACATGTGTTTAGCATGACATGTCCTGAAGATAATGTTCTGTAGATGGCTTCCCTCTCTCTCTGCATATTCCTGTAACCTCAATTGGAAATTATCCATTATTTTACATAGCATTTGAAGAGGAATCTGTGCTATCTCTTGCTGGATTCTTTGTTTCAGTGATGGGCTATCTCTTGGTACTGAAGCACTAAACACTTTACTTTTTAAATATCCCCAAAGGAATTAGTCACAAGCCGAAAGATATGGCAATCTTGCAGGCCAATGCAAATTCCTACGTCTTGAGATGACATGATTGGGAACAATCTTTTGATGACATTCATGAATATTTTTGCTGTGTGACTTATTGCCCCATCTTATTGAAATCACATTTCGCCATTAGTTTGATGCTAAACATATCACAAATGTGTCTAGCATTTGCACATAATGCTCAGCATTTATGGTCATGCAATTCTCATTGTCATCTTCAAAAAAGTAGAGACCAATAATCCCAAAGATGAAATAGCACACCACACTGTCACTTTTTCACAAGAGATAGCACAGATTCCTCTTTAAATACTATGCAAAGTAATGGATAATTTCTAATTGAGATTACAGGAATGTGTAGAGAGAAAGAAAGCAGCCATCTATGGTACATTATATTTAGGACAAGTCATGCTAAACACATGTAAAGTAAATGCTATTTAATGTTCTTACATATTCCATAAGCAAGAGTTTAAAAATAAATTAAATACATGAGATATTCAGTTTTTAAAATTGCTAATTCTTCTGGTGGACCCTGTATATTTTAGCAATACAGTAGTTTATTTAAAATGTTATAAAATTTATATTATTCATATTTCACATTTTATTAATATCGAATAGACTTAAAATTTGAATTTTTGTATGACAAATGAAGTTATTCAACAGTAAATTTATAATAGTACTTATATAAATTTATATAATACTTAATGTATTAACTCAGTACAGTAGTTCTCAGTTTTTGAGTTTCTGCTTAATGAGTTTCTAGATTTATTTTTTCTTAAATATGAAATATCAAAAAAATTGAAAATAAACATTAATTGCAATAAATAAATTTAAAAATATGGTTTGAAATGTCTTTTTATGAATAAAAAGACATTTCAAACCATATACATAGCTATACAATACAGTGCAATTGGTTTTGTAACAAAAACTGTTGTCTGCTACGAAATTGAGAAAATCAAAAGAATGGCTGAGAAATGAAAGTAGCATGCCATCTGGTTTATTAGCATATTGTATAAATAATTTCCATTCCTGGATTGTGTCTAACTGCAGTAGTTTATCTGTTAATAATAATGGAAAATATTCTTTTAACATTTATATCACGGCTGGGGAGTCCAGTGTTGACAGTTTTAGGAGGAGTTTGTGTTGATGTCAGCAATAACTTTCTCATTGCTCATAATTTATTGGTTTTAAATTTAAAAAATGTATTAAATAATTTTCTTTTTCAGATGAATAAATAATTTTTTCAGTAATAAATATCGAATAAAAATGTGTTCTAAAAAATCACTTGTGTGTGTTTACTGTCAGATGTGTCGGTGTCGGCACATTTTTCTGCCAACACCCCAGCCTGATTTATGAGACACAAATAATTTCTTTATTATTATATTTTGTTTGATTTTAAAAGCTATGTTTTCATTTCTTTAGATAAATCATTGTTGGCCTTAGGTTCATTGGTGGGAACTTCTAATTTTAGCATTGTCTATGGAAAATTTGATTCTTGGTTTGAGTTTTTACTTTAAGCTCACTCAAAGAACAGATCAACTTGTAAAGTTGAAAACTACCTCTATAATAAATTAGTGGAATTTTGTTGATTCTGGTTTGTAATAGGCTTTTTTTAGAAGCTCAATATAAGGCAAATCTCTCACTTTGTTTTTATATTCTTATAAAAAAATTGCCATATTTTCAGGCAAATATGGTTATATAAGTTAAATATCAAATAATTTTACATTATTATTTTCAACAGTATGAATCAAAGTATTGTAGGAAATAATTCTGCTTATTCAGCTGCTGATCTTGAAAATAAAACAGTTGTTATTACAGGGAATAATTTATTGAATGAAACTGAAATAATCAAGGATAGGTAAATTATTTGTATGCATTTAGTTAATGATAAATGACAATAAATCAATAATAATTTTATTTTCAGAGGATCAGAAAAACATCATCATAAAGAATTTGATGACAATATAAATAAGACAAATGAATTTATGGATATATTGCCTGATAATTATCAAACAGAAACAGTTGATTTTCCAGATAGTCCCAAATATAGAAAATTTTCTGAATATTCTCAATCATCACAGGTATTTAATTTATATTAACCTCTTAGCAATAGATTAAAAAAAAGTACAGTCAAACCTCTTTAAGCTGCCCCTCTATAAACTGCCACCCTCGTAGCCCCTCTATAAACCGCCACCCTCGTTATTTGCCTGATGAAAGCCAATAACAAATCTCCTCCTTTATGTTAACATGAAATTCCCTCTATAAACCGCCACCTCACTAATCGCCAACCGCCACTGAAATTCCCTCTATAAACTGCCACTCATTTCTGGAGGCAAAACCATTTCCGAAATTCCCTCTATAAACCGCCACCTAACTAATCGCCAACCGCCACTCATTTCTGTATTCCCTCTATAAACCGCCACCTCACTAATCGCCAACCGCCACTCACCCTCTATAATGCCACCTCACTAATTGCCAACCGCCATTCATTTCTAGAGGCAAAACCATTTCATTAGTAGACAAATCACCAAAACAACGAATGGCAAGGTCAACCAACACAAATAGAAACACTAAGGAAGATGGCAATTAAGTAATTTATCTCTTAACATTTATTAGACAGTAATCTCGCACCTGTGACTATTCAAATCCCTGTTTTCAAAATGAGCTATTCCAAAACTGTTTTCAAAATGAGCTATTCCAAAACTTTAAATGGATTTTTACAAAATAAGTCTATAAAATAATCGTTTAAAATAGGAGAAGACTGGAGAGCCATAACCTCGACTTTGCGGAAGACTGTTTACATCCCTGTTTTCAAAATGAGCTATTCCAAAACTTTAAACGAATTTTTACAAAATAGTCTATAAAATAATCGTTTAAAATAGGAGAAGACTGGAGAGCCATAACCTCGACTTTGCGGAAGAAGAAGAACAGTTTAAACCGTTTTTTTATAAATTAACTGGTGTGAGTATCGTTGCTGTTTCTTACTCATAAAATGTCAAAAACGACATTAGATGTTCACGAAAAGATTTTAATTTGTGAATACAGTAAAAATAAAAATCTTTCTGCTACTCAGCAATTTATTTCTGATCTTTTAATTAGATGAAACGCTGTTCACGAGAAGATTTTAATTTGTGAATATAAAAATAAAAATCCTTCAAAAATGACATTAGATGTTCACAAAAAGATTTTAATTTGTGAATATAAAAATAAAAATCCTTCTGCACTCAGCAATTTATTTCTGATCACCTTTAATTAAATGAAACAATGTCCCAAAAGATTTTAATTTGTGAATATAAAAATAAAAATCCTTCTGCTACTTATTTTAATTAAATGAAACAATGTCATTCTAGTCTATACATGTTTTCTCAAAGTGTTACCATAAGCCGCCACAAACCGCCACCCTCCTAGATCGGAAGAGCGGTTCAGCAGGAATGCCGAGACTACATGTTACCATAAACCCTCCATAAACCGCCACCCTCCTTTACCGCCAGGAATTTCGAACCGATGGAGGCGGCTTAAAGAGGTTTGACTGTATCTAATACATGACGGCTTAGAGGTTTGACTGTATATTCTTGCACTTATTTTTACAGCAAATGTGCAAACACACTATATAAAAAGTAAATAATGTAATACTAGAATCGGGTATAGGATACAAATTAAATAAAATTTGAGTGTAAGGAAAATATTAAAATATAGATTTAAGAAATAAATTATTTGTTTATACTGTATGTAGTTAAATACATATATGAATAATAAAATCGGAGTGTCTTTATTATAAAGCCAGATAATTCTGTATTGTTTAAAATTTTTTTTAAAATAAATATCATAAAAGGCAGCTTTTCTTTCGTTGAAAGAAGTAAAATAATAATTACATGTTCTTCGACATTTTTATATAAAAGATATTTGACAAACTATTAAAATAAGTTTATATTGGAAAATGAAATAACTAAAACTGTGTTCGCTACTTGATAATGTTCGAAGTAGCGCGTGCCAACTTTGTCTAATTTGAATAAGCCTGGGAAGCAACGAGTCATTGTGTTGATCACGTGATGACATAAATGCGTTGCGCAACTGAAATAACATAGCGGCGGCTGTCAATGCATCTTACTCTGGTTTATCATTATTGGTTTATATTCCGTTTCTAACTTTATTTTTTGATTTTCTTTTTTTTTATTTTTCGATTTTCTACACTTTTTCTTGTTTGGAGTATTTTTCGATTTTCTACACTTTTTCTTGTTTGGAGTATTCATTCCATGTCCTACACTTTTTCTTGTTTGGAGTATTCATTCTGTGTAAACAATAACGTACAATATTTTTTTCTGAATTCTTATTTTATACCAACTGATATAAATACGATTTTTCTTATAACTTTTTCGCTGCTGTTGCATTCATTTTGGTTCACCCTGTATATATACACCGAAGTTTAACTTTTTCTCTGCTGTTGCATTCATTTTGGCACTCACTGTATATTTAAACCTTTTACAAATTTATTTAAACTTTATACAAAACAGTCGATCGATGGAAAAAAAACACCTTATAATCCATAAGTCTGTTCCCCGATTGCAAATTTGGGTATAAAATTTAAACCGACTTATATATATAACATAAGTGGCAGTGATTCAAGTTCTCCAAACTCTTCTGTTGCTCGCTGCAGAGTTGGAGGAAGGCATGGAAAATATGAGGCTGTATCTATGGAAAAAAAGAAACTCTTTGTCAAATTGTATGAAGAAGGATTTTCTGTAAATGAGCCAGCATCAACATCAGGTATAAAATGGAATAGGGGGAAAAGCATAATTAGAAAGTACAGAAGGGATAATTTTGAGGTGCTATAAAATGGATCACCAGGAAACAGGCCAAAACTACTTAATCCCAATGTCCTTCGCCTAACAGAAGCAGCAATTGAGAAGAGCCAGGAATTAATCTTATGAAAATCAGAGAGAACTTTCTTGAACACAAAAATTGAGTTAAGCATGTATTCCATAAGAAATGCATTATATATATAGTATTACTTCCCAGGATGTCACTAATTACATTATGGACATGTTTCTTTTGTTATCAGCCACAGCCACTAGCTAACAACTGCACTAAATTTAATATATATTAATACCTGTATATATTTTTCTCATTAAAATTTGTATTAATTTTAAAATAATTTTATTTTTATATATCAATATTATACTCGTTTATTCACTATTCTTTCTCACCATTTCGTAGTGTTCGTAGCTGAAAGTTTGAATGTACATGCAAAAGGTTTAAATAAATTTGTAAAATGTTTAATCATATATCAATATTATACTCGTTTATTGACTATTCTTTCTCACCATTTCGTAGTGTTCGTAGCTGAAAGTTCGAATGTACATGCAAAAGGTTTAAATAAATTTGTAAAATGTTTAAATATATTTGCAAAAAGTTTAAACATATTTGCAAAAGGATTAAATCAATTTGCACAAGGTTTAAATAAATTTGCAAAACGTTTAAACAAATTTGTTCGTAGTTTAAATATATTTAGAAAAGGATTAAATGTTTCTGCAAAAGGATTAATAAATCAGTTTGTAAAAGGTTGAAATAAATTTGCAAATGCTATATTATAATCAGTGAATTATTTTAATTTAATAATATAATCATTTCAAAATTTAACTTATTAGATAAAAATTTCTTTATTAACAGTGTTTGGTCTTATAAAAAAAAGTGCTTTTTTATAATATTTAATTATGGAATTTTCAAGATAACTGGAAAGAGAAAATTATAAATTATCTGAAGAACTTGCTTGTGATGCTACAATATATGAGTGATCATAAGTATTATTTTTTTTTTTAAGCAAACTTTTCCTAATGAAAATATCCAAATTTCTAGTATTTTATTCTATATAAATAAATATATGGCCATTTCACCAATGACATTTAATTTTGAATTCAATAAATCCATGATTTTTCACAACCCGACTCATAAATCAGGGAAATTTTCATCAATGAAGTTCAAGTTAAGTTGATACAAATATGAAATTTAATTTGTTACTAGGAATGCTATTGGTCAGTATCATTTTATCCCATGTTGCATAGTGTCTGTTAGTAATAGCAGCTGATATGAAAGTACAGAGAAGGTTTTAGGACAGAACTCCTACAAAGCTAAAATGAATAATGGAGTAACTCTAAAGAGATAAAAGAAATTTAAAGAAAGTTATGTTCATTTAATTTAATAGTAAATATTACTATTCAGGTTAGTGTTAAAAAATAAAATGTTTGACAATTATTTATGCCTATATTTTATGAAAATTTGAAGTGAATTATTGTTGAAATATAAAAACATCAAGGGTGGTTTCTAACTAAAATATCATTTTAATTCCCAAATATAAAAATATTAAGCCTATTTCATCATCACTACTCAAATCACTATAATTATCTACAATTCTATTGCTATACTTGACAGTTTAAAGGATTTAACTCCAATTTTGGCAGTTTATTTTAATTTCTGGTTTAACCCGTCGACGTCTGTTACGTTACAATTTCCGCCAATCGCTACAGTCCGGCAATTTTTTGTAATTAAGCCTATCTTAATTATTGCATTATGATTCCAAATGTTTATTTCACTGGGAGCTATTTCCTTGGCAATCAAATAGAAAATTATGATTGCATGACTTAAAGAATTACTTTGAGAATTAATACATATTCTCCTGTTTGATACACAATGATTTATCTCGTGCCAAGGTTAGGTTAGTTTGATTAAGCCACCATATCCTCATGGGTTATTCTATATCTGGCAGCGGCCACTTATAGTTATCTCGTGCCAATCATCATCTCAATGATTAATTTGGAATTTGTTGCATAATCAGTTTGCTGATGACTTATTTCTTAGCAGCATTATAATAATTCTGTATTTTAAATCCAATTGATGATGAGGAATCCCAGAAGTTTCTATTGAAGCTTCATCTTGTTCATTTGAGCAATGCCTCAAGGTACATCTGATTCAGGCATTGCCATGAATCTCATTTATTTTCCTTAACCCTTTGCACTCCGTTGTCAATACGTACATGACAGGCCGATGACCTGCTACAACACAGGCATTGCCATGAATCTCATTTATTTTCATTAACTTTCTTGATGTCATTAGACATACTACTCACAGGAAAATGACTGCCCAGGTTAGCAACAGAAAATTGAGTTTTGTTTTTGTGCAAAAGCATTATGTTACAACATAGAAGATCTAAAGCCATTTAGGTAAGTTAAAATGAAAAATTTTTGTAAAATTATGTATAATTATCATTCAAGAGAGATTGTAGTAATGTTATAAAATATGAGTGAAAATTATTTCTTCATTTTTACAAAAAAATTGGGTCATTTTTTCTATACTTTATGTACCTAAATCTGTCAAATAATAAATAAATATAATTAATATTTCTGTTAGCATATAAGTATGGAAAAATTACAGCAAGGACTTTGCAAGAGTATTTAGCCAATAGAATTATACAATAATCACTCTGAATTCGAAATATTCTTGCATCCAACTTATTTTTACATAGGAGAAAATAAACAAAGCACTATGTAGCAGAAGTATGTTTATTTATATTCAATTCAAAACGTTTTCGACCATGTTTTGGTCATCAGCAGTAAAAATTACAACATTCGTTTTAATAATTTTCACTGATGATGACCAAAACATGGTCAAAAACGTTTCAAATTGAATATAAATAAACGTACTTCTGCTACATAGTGCTTTGTTTATTTTCTCCTATTTATATTGAAGATAGCAGTTATATATGTCTTATTTTATTTTTACATTTTTGCCATTTTATTACTATCTGTTAATCTCTGATGATCAATCTATATGTGATTATTATTGTTGTTATTCTAAGAATGATGATGACATTTGGCCTTCATGAGGGCTGTTATCAAGAAATTGTCTAATTTTGATATATGGCTATAGATTGTTATCTTGATTAATGGGGCATTTCAGAAAATTCTTAGAATCAATGTAGTTCATCTACAGAGTTATGCCAATCATATGGACTGAATGGAATATCTACTCATATTGATTGAAGATCAGCTATCCTAAACTTTCCTTTCATCATTAGACATACTATCTACTGGCAAATGATCGTATTCCTATTGGTTAGAAAGTGCAAATTTAGTTTTGCTTTCTTTGGTGAAAGTGATATCATAATATAATGGATTTAATGTTATTTAGATATGGATGTAATTTAACAATTGTAAAATTTGGCAAAACTAGTACTAAATAAAAGAAATCAAGTTTAGGTCAAAAGTTTGCAAAAGGACTAGAAGTCAAATCAGTACCAGTTTTGATATACATACCTTTTTATATAAATCTAATTCAATGGATCAGTGGAGATTAATCTAATTCTTAATTACATGTCAGTGGAGAAGAATCTAACTCTAGTAATTAGTCATTATTATAGCAATCTATAAATCTGTATATCTCAAAAATATCACTGATTCAATCCCTCATTGCATTGGCCTATAGATTAAACTTCTTTTGGTACTATTACTGTCCAGGTTTTACAATCGTTAAAATTATATCCTATTGGGGCTTAAAAATCATCTTGCATACAATTTATTTCTGTATTTTTCTTATCTATTATGTTATTTTTTGTCATTTTATTATTATTAATCTAACTGATGATCAATCCATATATGCCTATCATCATTTGTTGTTCTGAGAAATGATAGTTGACATATATTTATCATGAGTCTTTTCACCAATAGAACTGTATTTTTGCCAAATGATTATAGATTGGTATCTTAATTAACAAAGAATCTCTTAAAAAATTTAAAGTTGAATGTATTTTCAGATTTTGTTTACATATTTGAGCCATCAACCAAGGCAAATGGATTATGGGATGTGTAGTCAAGCTGATAGACAATCAACTATTCACTCTTCAGCACCTGAATTTCCCATTTGATGAAATTATTCATCAGAAAATATCTGTATAGTTTAGAAATGGACAATTCATTTTTATTTTCTTGCATGCGAAACAGTATGACATCACAAATATTAATGATTAAAAATATATAAGATACATTAAAATGCACACTAGAAAATATCTGTATAGTTTAGAAATGGACAATTCAGTTTTATTTTCTTGCATGCAAAACAGTATGACATCACAAATATTAATGATTAAAAATATATAAGATACATTAAAATGCAATATGTTTGTAAAATTTATTGATTTTTGTATTATTTTAAGTATTATATGCCCTTCTTAAATATTAAATTATGCATAATTATTGTCTGAGAGATAAAGTAATGACAACTTTATCCACAAGAAAATAAACATTCCAGATGGACATATTGCATCATCTATCAAATAATTTATAAAGTTTTGATGATACTTAAATTTTTTAAATAAAGAAATGGTTTTTATAACATTATTCAATGCAAACTTAATAAATAAGACATTCGTTATTTTAAAAATGGGGAAATTTAAACATGTTATAATGTTGAAATAAAACTGTTCTATTTAAAATAGGTGTTCTATGTAGTTAATCTTGTCATCAATTCCTTGCAATTTATATATTATATACAAGTTGAACACCAAATTTCTGGGCATTGATAAATCAATGGATATAGTTTAGTTTTCCAATCAGATGGTCCAGGATCAAATCTGATTCTAGATCAATGAACTGAATTAGACAGGTATTGTTTAAAGGCAAGACAGCTTATATGTATGCAAGATGCAAATTATTTACAATTTAGATGCCAATTTATTGATGATATAAGAGCAATATAACAATGTAAAGATGAATTTTCTCACTGATTAATAAATTTGATCTAGGAAAATGACAATTTGAAATAGTGAATTTTAAGTGAAAAAACTTAATAATTTATTAAGTTTTTTCACTTAAAATTGTGCTATGCATCATTCATTTATATATTGAAACTACAAGTTAGCTATTTTATTTAATTGTTTGTGAAAAAGAAGTGTTGTCATCAAAATCATCATAATTATCTTCCAATTCAGTCTCCACTTCATACGCATCCATTAATTCTTGCAATCCAGAGTCACTTGCATTAACCATGTCTATATCAGTTGACCATTCTTCCAGATAGTGATAAATTACTAATTGCTTATTGTATATATAATATACATAAAAATTATTATTTTTTAATATATATAAATGAATGATGCTTAAAGCTGAAAATATTCTAATTCTTTAATAAATTAAGTTTTTTCACTTAAAGTTGTACTGTGCATCATTCATTTATATATTGAAACTACAAGTGAAATGGCAGTAAATAGTAATTATATTAGTATTTATTTCTATATTTATAAAAAACAATTTTTGTCATAAAAAAAGTGCAGAGCAAGGATGTAAACCTACGACCTCGAGCATCGAAGGTGCATTCTCTAGCGGCTGAGTCACCAAAGCCCAACAAAATAGCTTTTCTCTAAAGAGGCATCATTCGTGCACCAAAATTTAAATTTGGATTTTCTGGTAAAAGAGGCAAAAGCAGCAAAGTTCACTTTGGGAAATGACACATAGAAGGGAAATGAATCGAATTTATCGGAAATTATCAAAAATTGGCCCAACCAAGTTTTGCCATCTCCTTGTCAGTAAATAATATTTACTATTTTAAAAAGTTTCATAAGGGACCAATTTAAAAGTTTTTTAAAAGACTGAAGCTTGGGCTTATTTTTTAAAAAAAATCAAGTTTAGGTCATCTGTTTATTTGCAAGAAAACTTAAGCGTTTTACTCAAACCAATAATTCTAATGTCTGCCAATATATTGTTCTTTTAATAATCTTTTGATATATTGTTCTTTTGATAGTTATTCATATTAAATCTTATTACACTTAAAGTAACATTGTGTTACATAAATTTAAATATACAGTATAGTACAAAATAGTTATTATTTATACATTATATTGACATTTAATAAACAATGGAAGTTTCATATTACACGTTATCCATAAAGTATACAGGTAGACCTCAATTAATGTGAGTTTGAATAATGCGATTTCGATTAGTGCGACTTATAAAATTGATACCGTTTTTCAACTAACTTGTAATAATTATAAATCAAAAATTTCTATTTATGCAAAACTTTAGATGTGTATTTTAAAAGAATTTTAGAAAAATATTCAATAATATAATTACAGGCATACCCTGGAGTTATGTCACTTTAGATTCTAAATTAATGCTATAACTCAAAAATGTCCATAAGTCAAAGCACTTATCAATGCATATAATGTACTGCAATTATCATATATATATATGCATAAGTAAGAGAAATGAAGCATTTATAACTAAATGAATTATTATAGGCCTTTTTTTAAAATAAGTAAGCATTCTAAGCATATTATACATACTAAATTTATTTTTACTACTAGTAAGTGCTTAATCTCTGCAAATTCACATAAATAAGCATTCTGTTTTTCAAAAATATACTATTGAAGAGCCATAACTCCAAAATAAACACTGAAACTTTGGGGAATAGTGGCAATTCAAAATGTACATAAGTTCAAAATGATATAAATCAAAGAGCCATAACTCAAGATATGACTGTATTATTAATTTTTTTTTTACAAATTTACCTAAATCAATATTTAATAAAAGCTGATTATCAATCAATTGCAATGCAAGAAAATCTCCTTGAGTTCCTCTGCTATATAAAATTACTCCTTCCATATGATTTGTACGAAATCGAAACTGAAATTTATCTCTTTGTGATACAACTGGATATCTCTTGATGTCTTTAACAATAAAGCTATCTCCATCAAAATTAACTGTATGAGCCACTATAACAAAGTAAAAATATTAAATTAACAAAGATAATATAATGTTAATAAAATTAAAATTTATTACTAAAATAAAATACCATAAGCACATCCATATAATTCTATTCTCATAGAAATACGATCTCGCCATCTAGTGGGATTGATACGGATCCACTGTGCAATAATTGGAGTATCAAAATAATTTGTATGTACACTATCACCATCAATATTTCCTTTAAAAAGCTAAAATAAAAATATTACAAACATAAAAAATCATTTTATATTTAAAATTCACTTTATTTATATGCAATAAATTTCATTTAATAGAACAAAATTATTAAAATTAAAAATTTAAAAGCTCCCAGACAAAAATTTCTAAAAATCATTTATAATTTAGTATACAGGCAATAGTATTTTATAAAATAATATTGCAATGATGGTTATGACATTTATGAGAATAATGATACTATTGATAATATACTATCTATATTCAACTCTCACAATAATAAAGCTATCAGATGTTATCATTATAATTTAATTGTTTTGTTTATCATATTACAATATTTTAACTGATATGTACATAGATTTAATATACAGGGTGAAAAAAACTTCGTCATAAAATTTTCTGTACTGATAGAGGGTATATCAAAACAAGTCGAAAATGTCTAATGAACATATGGTCTAAATCACACCATTTTTGAGTTATGACCTTTAAAGGTAGCCAGTTGCCATCATGTATACAAAGCATCATGAGGCATCATGTTTTTGAATTCTTTTTCAAAAGTCAATTAACTTTTTATTACAGTTTTTGTAAATTACAAAAAAATGTTTTATAGAAAATATTCAAAGTTTTGTCCTCTAATAACAAGGCAGAGTTGATGACATCAAAGGAAAGAATTGCAAATTCTTTAAAAGTCCCAGGAAATTTGAGTATGGTTTCTGCCACTCGGAAATGTGCCTTGTTAACTCCTCTAAGACAGTGGTGCGCAATCTTTTAACACTTGCAATCCCCATATTCAGATTGAAATTTGATACAACCCATTATTTGTTGTTACCGTACTATTATAAGCCTATAAGGATAGTAATAATAAAAGTCATTTTATCACATAAAAATTCATATCTTTATATAAATATGAAACTGATTTTTCAAAATTAGTTGCATTAAAAACAAAATATCAGTCATGTTTAGATCCCAAAAAGAATTTTACTGTCTCAAATATTAAGCCAAATAATGAATTCCATGGAAACACATCCTTCACATAAATTTAATTTAAAAAAATTGTTTTTTTTATGTATTATAATTATATATATTTCAGTACATATGATTTGATATAAGATTTTTGAAAAACTTCATATTAACAAAAAACTTATAATACTATTACTACCCATACTCTAACTGCTTTCACTTCAATAAACATTAATCAAATATCATAAAGCACTATCTGCAGTATAGAATTCAACTTAAACTTTTATTAACTTAAATACGAACGTTTTTGGTGCAAAGCATCCTCCTCAGATACATATTATATACTTCAATCGAATCAAGACAAGTTTATACTAACAAAATAATTCTAGTACAGCATCGTTATAATCGTTCGAAATAGGTTTTCTAACCTTCGAATAATTTAAATTTAAACAATTTAAAGTTTAACAGAAGAAACTATTAGAACATCTAAAAAAGGTGCATATTACATACTTCAATCGAATCAAGAGAAGCTTATACTAACAAAATAATTCTAGTACAGCATCGTTATAACCGTTCGAAATAGGTTTTCTAACCTTCAAATAATTTAAATTTAAACAATTTAAAGTTTAACAGAAGAAACTATTAGAACATCTAAAAAATTTTTTTACGGTATATTTAAAAAACTTAACTCAATTACATAAACTTAAAATAAAATAAACATTACATTAATATAGTATCTTTTATATTCTTAAATAGTAAAAACTAGTCCTAAGATTTATCTTTGCTCTTTCTCATCTTTCATTATCTCTTTCTAATTCTCAAATGGCTCTAATTCTCATAAGAAGTTAAGGAAACATTATGTAAGAAAGTTTAAATGGATATTATTTAAACAATTGCTGCATAGAAAAAATAAGAAATTTAAGCTAGAGGATGTGATTACAGTATTAGGAGAAATACAATTGCCGCAATTTGTTAAAAAGGTGTTGGAAAAAAGCCCGTCTTACGCAAGCCAAAACCATGTATTGATCACTGAGGACATCCCAATAATAGAAAGCCTAATTAAAGATAATTCAGAGCTAGAAAAAGAAAAAATAAGATGGGAGTTTATAAGGCAACGGGAAAATAAAGGAAGAAAAACTAGTAAGAAGGAAGCTAAAGAGGAGAGATACGATATTAAAAGAACGATCAAATGGTTGAAGGAAGGAGAGTACATTATTACTAGAGAAGATAAAACTAAGAAAATGGTGCTAATGTCTAAAAACGACTATGATAATTTCCTTAACGAATACATAAAAGATTCGGAAGCTGTTCAGCTAGATAACGAGCCAACCATGAAACTGGATGCACTAGTAAATAGGCATAGGCATAAGGGACAGAAATTTCCCACAATGTTGGAAGGTTAAAAGGCAGGAAGCACCAGCAAGCTCGCGTCTATTTGCATATATTAAAGTGTATAAATCACCAATTAAATACAGGCCGATAGTCGAGAAGAGACTTGCGCCGACATATGGTTTAGAAAAAGCCTTAGCTGACTGGTGTAATAATATTTTAGGGGAAACTGATTATTCAACGAAGATCACGTCGGCAGTGTTGGAGAAAGTGCGAAATTTGTGCACAGATGATATTAAAGTCATGACCATGTATGATTATGAATCGCTTTACCCCTCTTTAAGACTGGAACCAGTTTGTCTG
This sequence comes from Olivierus martensii, assembly GCA_000484575.1. Taxonomy (NCBI): domain Eukaryota; kingdom Metazoa; phylum Arthropoda; class Arachnida; order Scorpiones; family Buthidae; genus Olivierus; species Olivierus martensii. The sequence continues at coordinate 22,464 of AYEL01084634.1, forward strand.
CATCTATACGTTTCATGCTAGAGAATGTGCCGCAAGAGCAACCAGATATGAAACTCTTAAGAGAGATTGCATATTTAATATGCTATAATTCCTATTTCGTTTTTAGAGGGAAAATATTTAAGCAAGTACGAGGGGTGCCTATTGGAAGCCCGATTGCGGGTACATTAGCCGAGATAATACTAAGATCTGTAGAAGAACGAAAATTATATAAGTTCCAACCGAATATTTGTTTATATATACGTTATATTCAAGATATACTGGTATTATGGAAAGATGATAAATATATAGACAAGCTAACTAAAGATTTCACAATGGATGAATACGGACTTAAATTAATGAAAGATCAAAGGAGTGAAAGTAATGTGCATTTTTAGATCTACAGTTAGATAAGCAAGAAGGATGGATAAAAACAAGGGTATATCGTAAACCAACTTATAGACCGGTTTTAATACCACAATGGTCGAGAGATATGATGAATTATAAAAAAGCGGCATTTAGGAGTTTTTTCAACAGGGCGTTGTCTTATAGTAACACAGAAGAAGATCTAAAGGAGATTGACTACATAATGAAGGTAGGTATGATACATGGTTATAGCAAAAAGTTTCTATTGCAGATGTATAGACAAGTTGAAGAAAGAATGAAGAGGAAAGAAAAGCCTAGTCAGGAAGAATGTAAATACGTACCAATCCCATACTATCTAAAGAATCTGAATGTAATGAAGAAAATAGAAAAAAAAAATAAGGTTAAGTTAGCACCGAAGAGGAATCCAACATTATTCGATATATTATGTAATGAGAAAGATGTACTTAAGTATGAAGAAAAAAGAGGAGTATATAAGATACCGATAACTGATGTGGTAGCAAACGAAAAATCTAGTTACATAGGAGTGACTAAGAGAACTATTGCAACATGTATAGAGGTTGTACTATACTGTAGAATTATACAATATAATACAAACTATGATTTTTGAATATTTTTCTTATAATTCCATCTATCAGGCTGGGAAAAAATATATATACGCAGACGACCATTGAGATCAACGATAATGGATAAAAAAATACTTGAGATGGGTTATGTAGAGTATGTAGATGGAAGTTGCGATTTTAATAGCCTACTCCTCCAAGACACGTTAACATAATCATATTACCAAGATCATATTTGTTCTTAATTTAGTGATTAGTAGTAAGTAATTTATATAATATAATGTATAAATAAATAGCCTATCGTCATATAATATTATATAGCTTATTTTATTTTATTTCACTGTACAATGAATGATAGATTTATAGTAGGATTATACTTTATCTGTTACGTAATGAATACATATTATTTTGGATTTTCTATAGCATTATGAATCCACATTAAATTTGAAAACTAAATTTTGATGATTATGTTATTTATAAATATCTGACAGTCTATCCTTTTTTATAGTTAGTTTTCTTTTGATTTATCGAAGAGACTTCATTATTAGCAGTTAAAATAGAATATTTTTAATTTTGATTAAAAACTAGCAAAATCATAATTTAGGAATAATTTATCACTTTGTAGGCTTCAAAATATGTAATGAAGTATAAAATTAGTTATTACAAAAGCAAAATATTTCACAGTGCACATAAACATTTTATATTCTGTGATTTCTGGAGTTTAATAACGGAAGTTTAGCCATTTTTTTTTTTTGTTAACAGATGACGCCACTTTCCATTCAGGGAGAAATTAAGTGAATGGGCGAAACAAGCCCTTCCACAGGATGCCCACCCTTGCGGAGGGGTCAGCCGGATTGTGGAGGACGGGGATCGTTTCCCACCCCTGCAGAGGGGTCAGCCGGATTGTGGAGGACGGGGATCGACGAGTCCGGACCCAATGATAAATATTTTCAAGGGGTGAACCCAGGACTTCCTACCTCTGCGGAGGGGTCAGCCGGATTGTGGAGGACGGGGATCGACGGGCCACCCAGATCCCATGATAAATATTTTCAAGGGGTGGGACCCGAGATTCGAACATGGACCTCATGATAAATATTTTCAAGAGGTGGGACCCGGGACTCGAATGCACCCCATGATAAATATTTTCAAGGGGTGGGACCCGAGACTCGAACAGGGATCAGCCGGATTGTGGAGGACGGGGATCGACGGGCCGGGCCCGGAAGTCAGCCGGATTGTGGAGGACGGGGATCGACGGGCCGGGCCCGGATCAGCCGGATTGTGGAGGACGGGGATCGACGGGCCGGGCCCGGACCCTCAGGATAAATATTTTCAAGGGGTGGGACCCGAGACTCGAACCCGGGTCCTCAGAGTGGAAAGCCGAAGCGTTTCCACGCGGCCAATCCGGCCGACTCAACCTTGGGATATGGCGTTTCCACGCGGCCAATCCGGAGGTCCTCCAGAGTGGAAAGCCGAAGTGTTTCCACACGGCCAATCCGGCCCGTCCTCCAAAGTGGAAAGCCGAAGCGTTTCCACGCGGCCAATCCGGCCGACGCCTCTTTTGGGTTAGTAAAAACCCGTTTAACGCGGTTTTTCAAGGGGTGGGACCCGAGACTCGAACCCGGGTCCTCCAGAGTGAAGATCCGAGACTCGAACCCGGGTCCTCCAGAGTGGAAAGCCGAAGCGTGGATGAGACCCGAGACTCGAACCCGGGTCTTCCAGAGTGGAAAGCCGAAGCGTTGAGATACTATAGAACCCGAGACTCGAACCTGGGTCCTCCAGAGTGGAAAGCCGAAGCGTTTCCACACGGCCAATCCGGCCGACGAACTTCAATATTTGATTGTGTTTTGTACACTTAGACTCGAACCCGGGTCCTCCAGAGTGGAAAGCCGAAGCGTTTCCACGCCTCGAACCCGGGTCCTCCAGAGTGGAAAGCCGAAGCGTTTCCACGCGACCAATCCGCCAAGTAATGTTTGGATTTCAGATCCATATGCGAGTACTGGTAATATAATCCGGCCGACCACTCCAGAGTGGAAAGCCGAAGCGTTTCCACGCGGCCAATCCGGCCGACGACCCACGATAAATATTTTCAAGGGGTGGGACCCGAGACTCGAACCCGGGTCCTCAGAGTGGAAAGCCGAAGCGTTTCCACGCGGCCAATCCGGCCGACTCAACCTTGGGATATGGCGTTTCCACGCGGCCAATCCGGAGGTCCTCCAGAGTGGAAAGCCGAAGTGTTTCCACACGGCCAATCCGGCCATCCTCCAGAGTGGAAAGCTGAAGCGTTTCCACGTGGTCAATCCGGTAATCCTCCAAAGTGGAAAGCCGAAGCGTTTCCACGCGGTATCCGGCCAAAGTATTATCCATTAGAAAAATACAACATTATGTCTTTGTAAACTGCCCCGGGTCCTCCAGAGTGGAAAGCCGAAGCGTTTCCACGCGGCCAATCCGACCGACTCATGAGACCTATTGCTGATATACAGAGCCAGCCTTAGGGTAAACACGGGTCCTCCAGAGTGGAAAGCCGAAGCGTTTCCACGCGGCCAATCCGGCGTCCTCCAAAGTGGAAAGCCGAAGCGTTTCCACGCGGCCAATCCGGCCGATCCCTCTTTTGGGTTAGTAAAAACCCGTTTAACGCGGTCATGCGACGAATCCGGCCGACTCCCAGAGATGGTTAACTAATGTTTATAGATTCGAACCCGGATCCTCCAAAGTGGAAAGCCGAAGCGTTTCCACGCGGAATCCGGCCGACCACTCCAGAGTGGAAAGCCGAAGCGTTTCCACGCGGCCAATCCGGCCGACGCCTCTTTTGGGTTAGTAAAAACCCGTTTAACGCGGTTTTTCAAGGGGTGGGACCCGAGACTCGAACCCGGGTCCTCCAGAGTGAATTTCCATGCGGCCAATCCGGCCGACGACCCACGATAAATATTTTCAAGGGGTGGGACCCGAGACTCGAACCCGGGTCCTCAGAGTGGAAAGCCGAAGCGTTTCCACGCGGCCAATCCGGCCGACTCAACCTTGGGATATGGCGTTTCCACGCGGCCAATCCGGAGGTCCTCCAGAGTGGAAAGCCGAAGTGTTTCCACACGGCCAATCCGGCCCGTCCTCCAAAGTGGAAAGCCGAAGCGTTTCCACGCGGCCAATCCGGCCGATCCCTCTTTTGGGTTAGTAAAAACCCGTTTAACGCGGTCATGCGACGAATCCGGCCGACTCCCAGAGATGGTTAACTAATGTTTATAGATTCGAACCCGGATCCTCCAAAGTGGAAAGCCGAAGCGTTTCCACGCGGTATCCGGCCAAAGTATTATCCATTAGAAAAATACAACATTATGTCTTTGTAAACTGCCCCGGGTCCTCCAGAGTGGAAAGCCGAAGCGTTTCCACGCGGCCAATCGGCGTCCTCCAAAGTGGAAAGCCGAAGCGTTTCCACGCGGCCAATCCGGCCGACGCCTCTTTTGGGTTAGTAAAAACCCGTTTAACGCGGTTTTTCAAGGGGTGGGACCCGAGACTCGAACCCGGGTCCTCCAGAGTGAAGATCCGAGACTCGAACCCGGGTCCTCCAGAGTGGAAAGCCGAAGCGTGGATGAGACCCGAGACTCGAACCCGGGTCTTCCAGAGTGGAAAGCCGAAGCGTTGAGATACTATAGAACCCGAGACTCGAACCTGGGTCCTCCAGAGTGGAAAGCCGAAGCGTTTTCACGCGGCCAATCTGGCCAGTTTAGCTATTTTCAGAACCCACTTTCGTCACATTCAGTCGTACGATAGCCTTCACCATTGTATACTAACTCAATTCAGATGACGATCATACTTTACTCTTAATTATAAATTAAACCAATAAAATTTCTTAAATTTTAATTTTTTAAGTAAATTTTTAACTGAAATTAAAATATTAGTTTATATTATGTTTGCGTTTTAAGTTGTTAGAAAAATTTATAGTAAAAGTCAGATATTTGTCACTAAGGCTAACCTAGGTGCAACGCCTTGCCTTTACCTTTTCTTTTTTTTTCACGCGAGTAATATGGAGACTTTAGTAGAAACTTTTTCCTCCGATAACGAGATTGGTTCGAAAATGGTGCGAGGCAGGCGTACCCGCCGGGCAGTCCGGTGTCCGTATGGGGTCCTATCGCAGACCCTAGTGATGGGTTTGTGCACCGCCAGCAGTCCCGGTTCCGTATAGGGACCCGCGAGTAAAACCCCAGTGACGGACGCGACAACCACCGAATGGTACGAGATGATCCCTTTAGGAATCTTTTACTCCACGCGGGGTCGGACGGTGGGCATATTCTAACCCCTTACCCACAGGGGATGCCTTTACCATGGCTATAAATATATATGGTCATTTCACTTCGACGCCATTGCTGCAAGATTTTGAAATTCCATCACTAGAAGCGCTGTGTATCACATAGTGCTGAATTCGTACTTGTAACCTGACCTAGATTGTTGTTAGAGAAGTAATTTTATTTAGGACCAAAAGGCAGCAGAGAAATATGTGAAAGACTTTGGTAAGTTTATAGACTTAGAAGGTTATGTTAATCTTTTAAAAACGTTCCACTTAATTGATGTTTATACATTGCAACGGAGGATAGATGCTTTTTATCACGTGACGTGTATACATGGCAACGGAGGTTAAGTTCTTTTAAAAACGTTCCACTTAAATGATGTTTATACATGGCAACGGAGGATAGATGCTTTTTATCACGTGACGTGTATACATGGCAACGGAGGTTAAGTTGTTAAACTATCATTTATGGTTAACTGATGTTGATGAAACCCAACTCAATTGTAAATGGCACTTTAAATATAATGTTTCATTAAATATCATTGATGAAATCAGCTATTAGTGTATTAATACTAATCAATTAAATTGATAATTTTCATATATTTGCAGATTTTTTCTAATTTGAGTTATATTTACAACTTAGTTGAAATAACATTCCAATGATAAATACTCTAAAAATTTCAAATTTCTTTTTTGTAATGTTTCTGTATAAAAATTTACAATAATTTCTTTTAAAATTGAACTGCCAAATAAACTCCTCAATTATTTCAAAATTATATTCATAGTCAAAAATTTGTTTGCAAAATATAAGTGAACATTTAATGCTGTATATTTACTGGTATTCTTATCTGTGAAAAAACAGTATATTTAAGATAAATCAAATACTAGTTTGAGATTACTTATTTTTGGAAAATGTTTGTAAATCAAATTCTCATAAATCAGGGACTAAATTATCATTGATTTAAATGGAAAAAGTTATTATGCATTCCTGAGCACCAAAAAGTTTACTCATTTTGCATTTGAAATATCCTGACATACCATTTGTTACATAAATGATGGCGAAATTACATCAATAATTAACAATAATTTTAATAATACAACTTTTTTCAATTTTATTAACTATTTAGCTAGCAGCTAAATAGTTAATAAAATTTCTGTGGCAATAGCTGTATTAATTAGCACTAATTATTTATAACTTTATAAATTATTATATCAAATTCATCTTTTTATCATGTCTGTAAATATTATATATCAATAGAACCCTTAGATTATGTATATAAATCATAATATTTTTGTTTGATCTAACTGATTATACTTTCTGATAAGATTTAGCCCCATATAAAGCCATTGTTTATTTTTTATAAAAAAGTACCAGAATATATGCCAATAAAAAGTAGAAAACAATGAAATTGGTAAAATACATAAATATAAATTCCATCTATGATCTAAGAAAATCTGTCCCTATAAATTTGATAATGATATTAATTTTTTGTCCATCTTTTAGCTCTAAAACATCTTAAGTCAATGAACCAAATGGAAAAGTCACAATGATTTATGTGACTGCTGCTAACTTTATATCTCAAAAAAAATTATCTGTAAATAATTACAAAATAATTATTTACAGATAATTTTTTTTGAGATATAAAGCCTAACATAATACATAAACCATAAATTTTACAAAAATCATATATTTTATTGCAATCAATTTATATAATATTTGTTTATCCTCATTAGTTTCACCTACAATTTTAGATTGAAATAGCTCAAAAAAGAGCTATTGATGCAATGAAATTTTATAAATCCTTTTGTTTTGAGTTTCTAAGAGATGAAATTAGAGTTTTTGACGATTAAATATATTTTTAAAATAACTGTTGTTTGAATTTTTTGAAATTTTTTATATCTGCATAATTTTATAACATTCCATATACGGTGCAATGTGTCCGTCTGAGATGTGGGCTTTCTGGTAGATTAAGTTAGGTCTTATCTTTCAGAAGATAATTATGCATTGATTAATAGTTAAGAAAGATATATATTACTTAACATAATACAAAAATTAATAAATTTTACAAACATCTTCCATTTTAATTCATCTGTATTTTTTTTTTATTAGCGATGTTTGTGATGTCACGCTATTTCTTGCGTGTGAAAATAAAACTCAATATTTCCTTTCTAACCTGCTATTTACCACTGAATAGTTTTATCAAATGATTTTATGGAAATTCAGCAGAGATGAGTGAGTAGTTGATCTTCACTCAATTCAATAACAGATGTCTCCTCATCCATTCGCCTTGGTTGACAACTCATGCCTGTAATCGAAATACCAAAATACGTTTATCCTTAAATTTTTCTACACAATTTCTCAGTTGGTCAAGATTTTGTCAATAACATCTTAACAAACTGAGAAATTGGTCAATTAAGAATCATATCAAAATTAGATAGTTGTATTGGTGAAAACATTCTCGATGGACACTATAGCCAATGATCATTTGTATGAATAACAAATAAGCATATATAGGTTGATCATTGGTTAGACTAAAAGACTAAAAAGTAAAGAAATAACAAAAGAAGAGTAATAGACATGAAAAATATGCAAAATAACTTGTGTGCAAGATGATTTCGAGCCATATGATGGCATAATTTTAATTTTGTAGTCTGGTAAAAGTAGTAACAAATGAAAGATCAAACTATAAGTCAACAATCACAAAAAGAAACAGGAGTTAAATCAGTGATATATTCAAAGATAGATTGCTATATTAATGACTATTTACTAGAATTAACAGTTCACTTTCACTCTGTTGACACGTAATTAAATGTGCAGTCATCAGTTCTATTGTGTTAGATTCATACAAAATATATATATATATTATATGGACGTGATTAATATATATATATATATGTCGTATTCTGTTTATTGTAGACTTTAATGAAAATGACACACAAAATTTGATTATTTTGGATTTATTCTATTAAACTACAATACTTAAAAGAAGATAATTATGCATTGATTAATAGTTAAGAAAGATATATATTACTTAACATAATACAAAAATTAATAAATTTTACAAACATCTTCCATTTTAATTCATCTGTATTTTTTTTTTATTAGCGATGTTTGTGATGTCACGCTATTTCTTGCGTGTGAAAATAAAACTCAATATTTCCTTTCTAACCTGCTATTTACCACTGAATAGTTTTATCAAATGATTTTATGGAAATTCAGCAGAGATGAGTGAGTAGTTGATCTTCACTCAATTCAATAACAGATGTCTCCTCATCCATTCGCCTTGGTTGAACTTAACAGGTATATAAAACCTAACATAATACATAAACCATAAATTTTACAAAAATCATATATTTTATTGCAATCAATTTATATAATATTTGTTTATCCTCATTAGTTTCACCTACAATTTTAGATTGAAATAGCTCAAAAAAGAGCTATTGATGCAATGAAATTTTATAAATCCTTTTGTTTTGAGTTTCTAAGAGATGAAATTAGAGTTTTTGACGATTAAATATATTTTTAAAATAACTGTTGTTTGAATTTTTTGAAATTTTTTATATCTGCATAATTTTATAACATTCCATATACGGTGCAATGTGTCCGTCTGAGATGTGGGCTTTCTGGTAGATTAAGTTAGGTCTTATCTTTCAGAAGATAATTATGCATTGATTAATAGTTAAGAAAGATATATATTACTTAACATAATACAAAAATTAATAAATTTTACAAACATCTTCCATTTTAATTCATCTGTATTTTTTTTTTATTAGCGATGTTTGTGATGTCACGCTATTTCTTGCGTGTGAAAATAAAACTCAATATTTCCTTTCTAACCTGCTATTTACCACTGAATAGTTTTATCAAATGATTTTATGGAAATTCAGCAGAGATGAGTGAGTAGTTGATCTTCACTCAATTCAATAACAGATGTCTCCTCATCCATTCGCCTTGGTTGACAACTCATGCCTGTAATCGAAATACCAAAATACGTTTATCCTTAAATTTTTCTACACAATTTCTCAGTTGGTCAAGATTTTGTCAATAACATCTTAACAAACTGAGAAATTGGTCAATTAAGAATCATATCAAAATTAGATAGTTGTATTGGTGAAAACATTCTCGATGGACACTATAGCCAATGATCATTTGTATGAATAACAAATAAGCATATATAGGTTGATCATTGGTTAGACTAAAAGACTAAAAAGTAAAGAAATAACAAAAGAAGAGTAATAGACATGAAAAATATGCAAAATAACTTGTGTGCAAGATGATTTCGAGCCACATGATGGCATAATTTTAATTTTGTAGTCTGGTAAAAGTAGTAACAAATGAAAGATCAAACTATAAGTCAACAATCACAAAAAGAAACAGGAGTTAAATCAGTGATATATTCAAAGATAGATTGCTATATTAATGACTATTTACTAGAATTAACAGTTCACTTTCACTCTATTGACACGTAATTAAATGTGCAGTCATCAGTTCTATTGTGTTAGATTCATACAAAATATATATATATATTATATGGACGTGATTAATATATATATATATATGTCGTATTCTGTTTATTGTAGACTTTAATGAAAATGACACACAAAATTTGATTATTTTGGATTTATTCTATTAAACTACAATACTTAAAATTGAAAAAACCACTTGCTTATAATATACCACTTAAATATATGAGATCAGAGTCCATACAGCACTGAGCAAGTATAAAATCGTTTTATTACAGTAAAACGTTTTCGGACCCTTTACCGGTCCCTCGTCAGTACATGTTTCTTAGAGATAACATTCAAACATAACAATAACATAGAACATATTTAAAAAGTTTGGTTACATAGTATTCTGTTAAAATTCGAAGATGAGTTATGTAACATTCTATTATAATTCAAAAAGATTCAAAGAGTCTTAAAACAGAACAAAATTATAAAAATTTAAAATATAA
>AYEL01084635.1:0-90447 GCA_000484575.1 Olivierus martensii
ATATATATATATATATATATATATATATATATATCATTTCCAAAAAATCTACTGATTTCAACTCAGATTCTTTGAACTTTGACCTATAGGTGTTTTCTTTCATTTGGTACTACTTTTGTGGGCTTTATAATCATTGCAATTATACTCATAGTAGCATATCTAAATGACTTGATCTGCCAGTTGTCACATAATACTTTCAAATGAGAAAACAACTGAATTTTCTCTTTTTAATCTATACTATCATTTTAATGGCATCAGGAAAGTTCAATTTAATAAGTGAATAGTTGATCTTCAATCATTTTAAGAAGATATTCCATCCAATCTGCGTGGTTGGCATAACTCTGTAAATGAAATAAGTTGATTTTAAAATTTTTATAATAGACATCCTCATTAGTCAAGATACCAATCTGTAATCATGCATCAAAATTAGACAGTTCTATTGATAAAAATTCTTACAAAGATTATATGTCATCCCTGTTCTCTGAGCAACAGTGATAACCATGATCATCACTAAGATTAACAGATAGTAATAAACATGCAAATAAAATGCATAATTGACATGAAAAATAAAAAAATAAGTTGTGTGCAAAAAGATTACATTATATCTGATATCATGTTATGATAACAGATACATTATACATTATATACATTACATTATACATTATATAGTGTAAATACTCTCAAAAGCTTCGCTGTTATTTTTCTATACTTATACATTATCAAAAATATTAATTATATTTATTATTCAAGATTCAGGTACATAAAGGATTTGTAAAAATGAAGAAATATTTTTAGTTGCATTTGTAACATCAAAACAATATTTCTCATATGATAATTATACATTAATTCACAAAAATCTTTCAGTTTAGTTTAACTGAATGGGTTTAGAATCACTATATACTGATATCACACTTTTGAGCAAGAAAAACAATTGAATTTTCTATTTCTAAATTGTATGGTCATTGCTAATGGATAAAATGTCTAATGATGTCAAGAAAGATTAAGCGTGCCTCAAGGCAAGTACACTTTCAAACGAGCAGTGAAAAACAGCGCTGACGAGAGGAAGGGCATGATAGGATAAAATTCCCTGGGGCGAGGATTCACAGGTGCCTGGACATCAACCCACAATTTATTTTTTTCACTCTAATCAATCGTAGAAGGATGATGCTGAAAATTTCAAAATGGGGTAATAAATTGCCCATCCTTATAACTAGTTACTTGGAGCCCATGTAAATCCCTCTGGGCCTGGCTATATCTCTCAATGTCCCTGGCAAAAAGCTTTAGTCCCAGTGGATTATATAATTAAATTCAATAGAAACTTCTGAAATTACTTTTAATTATTGATAATTAGATAAAAAATGAATAATTCTATTGTTGCTAAGAAATAAGAGAACAGAGACTGATTATCCAAAAGCACTAAATTCAGGAGACCAATCAATGTGTCAAGTTGGCAAACATGCTTTAATTTGCAGAATGACTCTTAAAGCAAGTAATTATGATTTTCCATTTGAATGAAGATGTTCCCAGTGAAATCAGCATATGGAATCACAATAATTAAGATTCAAGATGAATCTTTGAATTCAATTGGAATTTATTTAGAAAAGTGTGTTTTCTCGTGGTCAGTTATATATTGCAGCATCATCAGCGAGTATTTTGGATAATTTGTAATTACTTTTTCCAGTTATCCCGAAAATTCTGTAATTAATTTTTATAAAGAAATATGTTTTTAATTAATAAAACAAACTTTTTGTTAATAATAATGAAATTTTGCCAAATAATTAGATTAAATTTTGAAATCATTAGATTATAAAATCATTCACCAATCACAGATATATTCTTTTATTGCTGGCGTAGCTGCAATGGTTTACTAGTTATAAATAATTTTATTATTCTAGATGCTGCCAAGTTGTGATATAGGCAGATGTAATATGATATTTACATAAACAAAGCCAAGAAAAGTCTCTGGTTTTTAATCCCTGAAGCAATTTGCCAGAGTAGCAATGATTGATATGACATCTAATGCAATAGAGATATGTATCAGATGACATGAGTGGATAGTTAGCCTTCAATCATTCTCCTAAAATGCCCCTTTCACACAATGATCTGTTGCGATATAGCTTTCCTAGAAAATTATGTAACCAAAATACAAGGGTCCTAAACTTTTTCTAAGAGGTACATCTGTTGGTCTAAATCAGTGGTTCTTAACCTTTTCTGTTGAACATAAAATTTTTATAATAAAATTTTGTTTAAAATTACGCCATTTTAATATTTTAAAATTTGGTGACACACCCTAAATATTTTAAATAATAATTTGTATTCAACAATGAATTTTTACTAACAGCTTATATTTATTCTTAACTAAAAACGTAAATAATCACAGCACTTATAGCAATCCCAAATAAACTTTTTAAAAGGTTTTTTTGGGACTGCTGTAAGTGCTGTGATTATTTGTTTTTAGTTATTCGCCTGAGAAAGCAGTTTTACATTTGATTATATTTATTCTTATTTATTACATTCAGATTATAGACATACTCATACAACAGGACCATTAAGTGGCAGACTTTATTATGTTATAGCACCACCAGCGGATTTTGTCTATTTAGAGAGAGTATAATTTTTATTTCTTAATTTTTAAATTATGAATAACGATAAAAAAATTATGGCTGCCGCAGAAATTTGAGGATTAGATTTTTCTAACAATACCCTATTTATACGAATCGTAAAGTGATTCGACTGCAAAAGGGATAAACAGCCAACCACGTTTCACTATTAATATATATGATTCATACAATTAAATACAATTCATTCTTAATTTTTTGTGGCACACCTTCAAAAATTTTTCAGCACACTAGTGTGTCATGGCACAGTGGTTGAGAACCACTGGTCTAGATGTTCAGATATAGTGACATGATAAAAATAAGCAGTTGTATAGGTTAATAAGTTATACATATATGCATAAGATTGGACTGATCTAATCAGTTAGAGCAGTTGCATGTGCAGTGCCAGATTAAGTTAGTGCAGTGCCCAATTGGATATTTCTCATGAGGCATCTCAAAATATGGCTTATATGTAAACAAAATAAGTAATGTTTACACTAAAGTTCTTACAGCACTATCAGCAAGGAATAAACAAAGTTTATTGTCGTAAATCACATCTCATCACATATAACTCATATTTTGTATTCTGTGGCTGATATTGTCTGCAAAAACAGGTGTCCCCATAGGAGGGCCCCTAGTGGGCATAATGGCAGAACTGGTGGTCAGGTATAAAGAGACTGAGGTAATCCAAGCTTTTAAATATGAGCTTAAGCTATATCTACGCTATATTGATGATATATGCATGATATGGAAGGATAACCAATATAACCAAAGCTTAGCTGAGGAACTTTTGGATCCTTCACTCTGCCTTAAAATTAAAGTGGAACAGACATTGCATATAGCGTTCTACTTTTTAGATGTATATGTTGCGACTGAAAATGGCAAATATATTATTATGATATATAAAAAACCTACGTACAGCCCGGTTCTTATACCTACATGGTCTTGCGATCCTATCTCGTATAAATTAGCTGCATTTAGGTCAATGTTCACTAGTCTGTACCCATGTTACTAAATGGGGTGATAAATTAAGTGAGGTCCACTACATACTGACCCAAGGTTATAAATATGGATATATGTATAAAATGATGATCGGTATCTGGAATAAAGTATCAGTTGATGCGTAATTCGTTCTATAGCACCTCCAATGTGCAAGATGGTAAGTAAAACATTGCACAATACCATTAATAAAGCATTAAAGCATATTAACTTTAGAATAGCATGGAAAAGAGGATATACACTTTTTAATATCCTTGATTATTAGTTAATTTCTAGCACTTACTGCTAGAAATTAACTAATAATCTAGTAAGAGTTTAAGCGGTGTTCTATTTAAGCATAATCTTTAATATCCTCAGAAATGGTAAGGATCCTATACCCAATTGTAAGAAACCTGGTTTATATTCAATCCCTCTTTTTAACAAAGATGCAAATTGCCAACAGTGGTATATAGGTAGCACTAAAAGAAATTTATATAAAAGGCTCAAAGAGCATATGTCAGATGTCGCTTTAGGGAGATCGACAATAGTCCTAGCCAACAAAGTTTTCGAGCAAGATGTTATGATAGATTGGGCAAATGCCGATATAATTAAGACAGTATTCGATAGCAGAGGACTCATTACATTTGAGGCCATAGAGTTGGAAAAACGAAAAAATAAACAGTGCCTTATTAATGACAATAGTCCGATAGAGCTTCCTCTACCATGGAGATGGTGCACAGTAAATACTTTATGAATAATATATTGTTTATTTATGTGTACCCAGTACCCAGGATATCTGGATAAGTTGAAGACTCTGAGGATCTCACACTTGCACTCTCTACCATCCAGCTGTAAATACTTTATGAATAATATATTGTTTATTTATGTGTACCCAGGATATCTGGATAAGTTGAAGACTCTACTAAAAGAAATTTATATAAGAGGCTCAAAGAGCATATGTCAGATGTTGCTTTAGGGAGATTGACAACAGCCCTAGCCAACAAAGTTTTCGAGCAAGATGTTATGAAAGATTGGGCAAATGCTGATATAATTAAGACAGTATTCGATAGCAGAGGACTCACTACATTAGAGGCCATAGAGTTGGAAAAACAAAAAAATAAACAGTGCCTTATTAATGACAATAGTCCGATAGAGCTTCCTCTACCATGGAGATGGTGCACAGTAAATACTTTATGAATAATATATTGTTTATTTATGTGTACCCAGTACCCAGGATATCTGGATAAGTTGAAGACTCTGAGGATCTCACACTTGCACTCTCTACCATCCAGCATGTTAACACACATGATGTTATCTCGTTAAAAAAATTTTTAATGTTTTCTATCTTATTTTATTTTATTTATGGTAATTCTAAACGTTTACTATATACATTTATATGTTGATGTTAATATTAATATAACACATATGATGTTATCTCGTTAAAAATTTTTTTATGTTTTCTATCTTATTTTATTTATGGTAATTCTAAACGTTTACTATATACATTTATATGTTGATGTTAATATTTTAAATTTTATTTATTTATATAATTTCTTGTTCTATTTTTTGAAATGATAGAATGATATATAACCAAAATGTATTTACTGTATGTTCTGTTCTAAAATAATGTTTGATAGTTAACGGTCTGTTGTTATGAAGCATGTACTGAAGAGGGATCGTATTAGGGTCCGAAAACGTTTTATACAACAATAAACTTTGTTTATTCCTTGCTGATAGTGCTGTAAGAACTTTAGTGTTTAGTTAAAGCAAGTGGTTTTTTTTATAAATAAGTAATGTTATAAATAAATACACATTTTTTAATTAATCCTAGGAATGCTATGGACGCATAAATGCGTCCAGCTAAAACTGCCAATATGGACTATGGATGCATTAGCAATTGTTTCTATTCAAAAATAAGAAAAGAATCAATGTTATCAATGAGTTTGAGATAGTTACATATATTTAATTTACTTATCAATGACAATAAATAAAAAATTTATTTGTATCCGAAGCATTTTCATTTGACAGAATGTTACTACTTTCAACAAATGACAAATGTGATTGCAGTAACATTGCAAAATAAAGTAATTATGATATGTATATGTCATAATGGAGAGATTCTTGTCTTTTCATTTTGGAGAAATTAAATCAACATAGGAAAATGCACAAAAGAGGTTAAATTAATACTTATTTATGAAAATTAAAAGGAACTTTAAAAACATCAATAATTTTGTCAAAGTACAAAATATAATTGATTCATTATCTCTTAAAAATAAAAATAAAAAAAAATTATTTATCTGATGAATTATATTTTTTTTGTCAGATTTTTGAAATACTTTTTAAGTAAACTGAACATTTTTAAATTTTCTGCAGATTTATCCAGGAAAAATTAACATCTATGAAGTTTTTTGAATAATTTACCTGAAAATATTTATAAACTAATTATTGTGATTGGCTATATATCTTCAGCAATTATCAAAAATAATAATAGAACCTTCGATAAAATTTCTGATAAGAACAAAATTAATGATTCACTTGTTAAATATCATATAATTTGAAAAAATACTCACTTGTTATTCTGCAAATTCCATTTATAATCCATTTCCTATTGCTAAGACTCTTCTGATCTGATATTTGTTTGTAAAAATGAAAGTTTCATCTATTTCAGTCATAAATCCAAGATCAACTAATAACCTATTATTCATTTAAACTGTGAAATTTTTCTCTCTATATTCTGGCAACATTCACATATATA
The DNA here is from genome assembly GCA_000484575.1 of Olivierus martensii. NCBI lineage: Eukaryota > Metazoa > Arthropoda > Arachnida > Scorpiones > Buthidae > Olivierus > Olivierus martensii. The sequence continues at coordinate 6,331 of AYEL01084635.1, forward strand.
GTCTGTTCCACTTTGAGGTAGCAGTGACGTCACAAGTGAAACTGTTATAGTTCGCCTACGAGAAGAAATATTGATCAAAATACTTTCATGTATAAAGTTTCAAAGTCTCACTGCAATTGTAATTCGTATTTTTATCCTTGATGATATAAAAAAACCTGATAATAGAAAAAGACAAAATTTAAAAAATAAAAAATTTCATAATCAAGAATATTCGTATTCAAGATTATTCTAAAAGTAAGATTGTATCTTGTTCTTACATGAAGAATAATGTGAGAGGAAAGATTCTTCATAGTCAAGCAAAATAAATATTTAACGTTTACGGCAGATTGGTAGAATTGAATCCAGATAAATCAACAATTTGCTTCATAGATTTGGTAATGGAATTAACTGGCGTGTCAGTAAGAATTGTTTACAAAATCAGGAAGGAAATGAAGGCATAGTATTGACACCAAACAAGTATTTGAAACAAAAAGTCATGAAAGATCATTTAAGTATTTATTCAGATTTTACTAAATTTACCATTCACATGAAACACACCACTGTAATGAATATCCCATCATAAGTCATTTACTAGTAGACAAATGTCGACAATGTCTTGTCAATGATATTTTTGAGAACAACATAACAAAATAATTTATCTGCTTAACTATAAATCACAAGAAAATCACCAATATTATTTTGTAATCACCAAGCTCTGCACAAAAACACTTAAATTTCACAAACAACAAAAAATAAAAGGAAAATTTTTTTGGTTAACAAATAGTCATCTCCAGTCCTCATTCTAGAATAAGAAATTACTCTTTTTAGGAATGTTGTAAATTATAAAATTTTAAAATTCAACAATTTCTATTTCTAGCACTTAGGTAGGATACAAAAAAAACTTTATTACAGTTAGAAAATAAGCACAGAAATGTTTTTAATCTGTTTGACCCTCATCAGCTGTTCATATACTACATATATATATTATGTAAGAATTTTATAACTAAGAATTAAACAGAAAATCAAATAGAATAACACAAAAGAGATATATAGATTTAATTCAAAAAATTAAAAAAAAAATAAGCATTTGCCTTATTGTCTATATTGCATATACAGTAGTCTCCCTAATCTGACACATATGGTTCTGGAGCTTGTCAGATTTTAGAGATTTGTCAGATTATTGGATGTTTGATGAAAAAATGGAATTACACAAATGAATATGCTCCATTTATTAAAACTTTCCTGTTGCTGCTCTTGCTGTTCAAATCTTTCACAAACCCCTCAATTTTATCCCAATTTTTAATGTCATAAATGGTGGCTTGTTCAATACCATAAAATGAAGCCAAATCATTAAACTTTTCTCTCAAGTCAAGTTTCTTAATTATTTCTGCCATTTTGACCACAGTCAATGTCTTGTGTTTTCATTTTTCATTTTTTCAGATTTGTGACATTATGTAAAGATAAATAACAAACACTGATACAGTAAAATCACTATTTTACAGTAATCAGTGTACTGAACTTAAAAATTAGTTTGACTATAAGCTTTGCAAAGTCATGGATTTTAACGAAGATCAATAATACTAAATTACAAAACTAAGCCTAATGGTTCTATTAACTCTGCAATCCAGAGTTCGGCCTGAGCTCAGGTCTTAAACTAATTCTAACTTAAATGTAATTAACTTCAAAAACAATCTAACAACAATTAATGTTAACCAGCAAAAACAAACCGGAAACGGAACTTACAACTAAAACTATCGATTAAATGTTAGATTGAAAACAACAAACAAGGTTAAAAACTTATACTAATAATTGGAATAAATTCTCAAACAAGTTAAATAACAAAAAAATATAAATTTGTAAGTGTTTTGAAGTCTAATAAAAGTGTTAATAAATGCTTTATTGAAACTATAATAAAGCAACAATCAAATGTTAATCAAAAAGCTGGTTTAATCCAACTCAAATACCAACAATCAATTATTCACAAAAAAGAACTTTAAATACTACTAAAATTTACTATCTCCACCACCGATACAAACTTCAAACAATTGTCGATCTTTACAAGGAACTCAAATGTCACTTCGCCAACTTTACGTTGATACAACACCTCATCGAGTCGTCGAGTTTGTCGGCTTTTATATCTGAGTGATGTACGGTCCCCTGTTGCTTCATTTACATACTTACACATAACAAGTTAAAGTGATTAGCTTATAGAGTAATTCATTCATGTCGTCCTCTTTACAATGTATTTATAAATCAAACAACACATCGATACAGATCATTCTTACATTCACATATCGGATCAGTTTTTAAGTAATAATAATAATGAATATTTGTTAGATAAAGTGATTTTTGAAGGATTTACGAAAGGATGATGGAAAACATATTAGTTTTTCAATTTTATTTAATAAGATATAATCTAGAAATTAATTAGCTTTTTTGAAAAAAGAAAAGAAATATATTTTTTCTATTAATTTGGGAATATTATATTAACATATTTAAGAAAATTTTCATTGTAACAAAGAAGCTTAGTGAATAATCGGAATTATGCGTATAACTTTAAATTGCAAGAAAGATGAATTCACTGAAATATTTGCATTAATTTATTCAAACATAAGAGATTAATTTGATGTTTCTATTTTCAAGGAATCTCTCTGAAATGGATAATATATAAAAATATTTTCTAATCAGAATTAGAAAGGATATATGTTTCAGAAGTTTCTCAATATTCTTTCATTAGAAAGATGAGAGATTGTTGGGAACAGTGAGCATTATGAATTTCTACTATAAAGAGATTGATTAGAATTTTCTACATTTCCTTACTATATTTATGAATTCTAAATATGGAAATCTTAATATAGCATCATATAAAATATTTTTTATTTTTAATTTTTCACAGAAATATTAACATGAGATTTCATAATATTTCTTTAAAATAAATTCAAATACGAATCATTATATATATATATTTTTTTTAATTTTATAATAGTCGATAGACCGAAAGTACTTCATTTGTAAAATAAAATACTTTGAAGTCACTACTGCCAAGTGTGCTCTATATTTGGCTACAAAGAATAAATAAAAATATTTTTATTTCTTCAAAAAGGAAAAAATAAAAATAACAAAATTTAAAAAGCTATTTGTCTATTTTGCTAATTGTCCATTCAGCAAAATGTTTGTTGGCTCAATATCCATTCAGTCAAATGTCCATTGGTGAAATATATGTTAGCCAAGTGTCCAGATACTTCAAAATTTCTATAATTAGTAATTTATTGTATCATTTTTTAATATTTATCAAAACTTAAATTGGTTCATATTAAATGCAACAAAATTAATTTTATTTTAAATGAAATTCTAGACTATTTTAATATAGAATATCACAATTCTTTCATCTGTAAGTAATTATAAAAATTATTAATCAGAACAAGCTTCTTAGAATTGAAGACTTGTTTTCCATATATGCTGGCAAATATGTTAAGTACTAAGGAAAACTATTAGTCAAGCTCTGCCAATATTAATTTGTTCATAATCAAAAAAGATTTAAAAAAATGGGCCTGCCTATTGTTTTCAATGACTAAATTTTACAGAACAGAAAATTAAAGATTAACATTCACAAGGATAAGAGTATATTTTCTTTTTTAAAAATTTTCCTCATTTACACTTTATTATTAGGGAATTTTGTTTATACTATTGTTTTTACATTTTAACAAGAGTACTGTATTTCTCAAATATAGAATAATTTCTATTTTCAATTTGATATTAGAAAAATAATTTGAAAAATTTATTAAATCTACAGATATTAACTTATAAATTAAAAATATTTTTAACTGCTGCAAACAGCAAAGAATAATCTATAAATTTGACTGCTATTAATCTTGCATATTAATTATTGTATATTCTTAATATACAATAAATATTTTTATAGAAAATGTTATTTTTTTAGAAATAACAATTACAAAAAAAAATTGCAGATTTATTTTCAAAAATAAAAATTTTAGTATCAAACCTAAAAACAATCAGTGATATTTTATTATTCAATATTTTTTTTTGTAAAAATTTTTTCGTTACTTCATTTCATATTTTGTGATTATCATTTCTGTTGAATTTCAATATTCCCAAAACTAGTGTATATGTAAATATCAAATACACACCAAAGTAAATATTTTATAGCTAGAAAAGCCATCATATTTGCACAAGTAAAATTGTTGTTTATTGAATGGGTGTATCACTTCAAATCAGTAACGACAAAATTTCATTTGCATTGGATATGGAAAAATTTGCTCCAAAACAATCACTATTTTTATTACTCATTTGCATGCATGCAAGCATACATATAAATATAGAACTTTACTGAATTACTTAAGATTTGCATTCTTGGCAGCATTACATATATATTATGGTAAATTAAAAACATTATTCTCTACAAATATAGCTTATTTACATTTTTGGAGATGCAATATAACTATCAAAATGGAATGTGCATTTACAATAAAGTGATTGTACATAATGATATATGACACTTTTACTATTAAGATTTAGCTATTGATAATATCATTAAGTCATGCAGTATCATAATTATTGTGATATTATCATATTAAAATTGTAGCACTGAATTGGATAATTCAATGCTACAATTACATTAGTCTTTACAATTATACAGACTATTTTTTAAATATTTTGCATGTTAAAATTTTATATATATAAAATCAAATTTGTGTAAGTCAGACAGTTGCTTATATACAGGGTGTCTTCAACTTATGACCACTTTGACTTATAACTACTGTATTACTTCGAATTTAAGCCGCAGTAGGATTTTAAAATTGGAAAAAATAAAAACGATTTTATAATAGGTATTGAAAAATAAGAAATATTTTTATTTACTTAAACAGGTACTAATACACATAATAAGCTATCTAATTTATTGAGAATCTTCTTCAGATATACAATCACTTTCATTTTTTTTTAAAATAGCACCAGGTATTTTCTCCCAAACACATAATCTAATCAATCTTTCATCAGTTCTTTTGTCATCCATGCATTCTTTTATGCTCGAATTAAAACACCCTTAGGAAAATTTTCCTTGAGTACAATTCTTTTGTTTAAAATAAAAAGTGACAATTTGTTTCTCCCAGTGGTTATAAACAGCATTATAGTAATTCATGATTTTTCTTATAATTAAAAATTTGTTTCTATCAGCAGTTATAAACAGCATTATAGTAATTCATGATTTTTCTTATAATTAAAATATGATCAGATATGACGTAATTGTACAAGCTACTATCAAATAGCAACTGGATTAAATCAGAAAACTAGGAATGGGGAACCACAGAATAAACTGTTATCAATGGTCGTAATTCTATGTGTATGCTTAGAACGTAAAGCAAAAACCTGAACATTGGGGATTGGGAGAAATAATATGTTAAAATATTCGCTTTGAATTTAAGCCGCTCCCAAATTTTATGTCTTAAAAATTTCAATAAAAAGTGCAGTATTTGTAATAAAAAGTAATAAAGGTAATTGTAATAAAAAGTGTAGTGCTTAAATTCAAAGTAATACAGTATTCCTACTGATGACAATGATGTAATAAGTAAATTCTGTGATATTTAAATGCAATGTTATTGGAATCATTTTCATGGTTCCATGATCATTGAGTCAAGTCCCAACTCAATAGTCTGATATATGGAAAGCATCCTTTTTTGTGTCTGGTTTTGTGTTCTTTATGTTTATTAAGATAATGTATAATGTCCTAGTAAACATTAGCAGTGAGAAATCCATAAATTTTGAAAATTTCTGACTTCTGATCATCAGACTTATAATAGTGGGGATTGAATCAAACTGTTTTAAATCAAGGACAACAGGTATATTTTCCAGGAAGTCTCAAAGAAATTTTTTAAAAATTTTTCATCATTTCCAGTTTCCAACAAAGTATTATTTATATAATGAATTAAATAAATTAAAATTAAAATGTATAAAGGAAAAGGAAATTAACTGCCATATCAATGTACCAATTGAAGAAAAAATAAATACTGTTCGTCGAGCTTAGCTGCGACTATCAACGCTAGTATGTGTGTGCTAACTGAATGAGTCCAGTGACAAAATAGGGATGACAGCTTTGCATATGGATGTTTCCAAATACAAGATAATTGAAATTGAATGGAAGTTTATTGTAATGCCGAATGCTAAATGATTAGTTTTGACATTGGAAATAGTATATTTAACAGCGAATGCTAAATGATTAGTTTCGAAGTTGGAAATAGTATATTTAACAGAAGTTATTGTAATGCTAAATGATTAGTTTTGACATTGGAAATAGTATATTTAACAGAATATAATATAATATTAATTCAATATTCCCAACCATCATTATACCAACTGTGACTCTCCCTTTCACGTTTGGACTCATCCACCTTAGCTAAGCGCGGCTTTTGTCAATAAACAATAAATGCATTTTTCTCTAAATTTTAGATAGTTATTTTTAATATCAATGTACCAATTGAAGAAAAAATAAATACTGTTCGTCCAGCTTAGCTGCGACTATCAACGCTAGTACGTGTGTGCTAACTGAATGAGTCCAGTGACAAAATAGGGATGACAGCTTTGCATATGGATGTTTCCAAATACAAGATAATTGAAATTGAATGGAAGTTTATTGTAATGCCGAATGCTAAATGATTAGTTTTGACAGTGGAAATAGTATATTTAACAGAATATAATATAATATTAATTCAATATTCCCAACCATCATTATACCAACTGTGACTCTCCCTTTCACGTTTGGACTCATCCACCTTAGCTAAGTGCGGCTTTTGTCAATAAACAATAAATGCATTTTTCTCTAAATTTTAGATAGTTATTTTTAATTTTGGAACAAACCTTATTCTAATTATGTAAAAGTCAGCTTACACAATGTAATTTCATTTAAGATAGTAATTTTTCAGAATCAATTAATCACACAGTGCAAGGAATATTTGTATATTTCTACATATCATATTAAAAATTATACAGATAGGCCTCGATTAGCGCGACTTAAAAGTTGATACCGTTATTCGGTTAGCGCGAGAAAAGATTTGATTAGTGCGAGTTGTAAACACAGATTTTTTTTTGTCAACAGATGACGCTACTTTCCATTCAGGAAGAATACAAAGTGGCGGGGCGAAACAAGCCCTTCCACAGGCTTCCCACCCCTGCGGAGGGGTCAGCCGGATTGTGGAGGACGGGGATCGACGGGCCGGGCCTGGACCCCATGATAAAAATTTTCAAGGGGTGGGACCCGAGACTTGAACCCGGGTCCTCCAGAGTGGAAAGCCGAAGCGTTTCCACGCGGCCAATCTGGCCGACAAGGTTAACGACTATTGGTGATAGCGAGCTCGATAGCTTAGTGATTGGCTCAGAACAGACCCCCAAATTACAGCAATATTTATTAAAATAAAAAAATTTTCAACAAAGTCGACATTTTCATACGTGTTGTATTGATATTATTAAAACGATAACAATTTAACTCTAGAGGCATATATAAAAAACAAACAATTTTATTTAGCAGCTTTATCATTTATTTGTTATTGATCTGGCTGTAATAGTTTACCATTAATTAAAGCTCGATCAATAAATTTGCAAACTACATTTAAATACAAAATAATTCCAGAAAATTTATTAATTATTCAGTAACAAGGAGAAAGAAATAATATTTATATTGTATATTTCAGATATCTGATATAATAATAGTAACATGCCAGTCAAGAACAATATTTCATTATAAACTGTAATAAACGGATTGAATAAATTCTAAATTAAAATATTGTAATTAAATGTAATGGAAGATTTAAAGAAAAAGATTCGGTCGGCAAAAAAAGCCCCGGGGTCATTTGATGACACCTGCAAATTTCTTCCAGAAATGGAAGATCTAATATTCAGAATTTTGTAAGTAAAGAAGGTAAACAAACACTGAAATTTTGACAATTTGGAAATTTAAAATACTGTATTTAATGCCTACATTTCAATATTTCATAAAAAGAATATTTTGCTTTTCGTGAGGGCAATTGGTCTGTCCATATAAAGAAAAAGTTTTACAGACGAGCTTTTTATAGATGAAAATAATCTTATCTCACATATATTTTGGATTGTTTATTTGTTTGTGTGGAATAATCTCCTAAACGGTAGAAGCTACAACCAAAGCTCGGCAATCGTTTTTTCTTTTCATCCAATTTAAATAATTAGTCTATTCGATGACTTTTTAGAATAATCATTGTTAAATAATATCGAATAATGGAAAATATCCACAGAATTTAACAATTTAATCAATAGATGACTACTCTGTTTCAAAAATATTCAGCCTGGAAGGTTTGTTTTCCTTGTTGACAAATTATTAAACTTTTCAGATTTTTGGGTTACATAATTTTTAGAAAATTTATTCTAAAAAAATTATTAGTATTATTTATTAGTAATTTTAAACTAGATGACTACTCTGTTTCAAAAATATTCAGTCTGGAAGGTTTGTTTTCCTTGTTGACAAATTATTAAACTTTGCAGATTTTTGGGTTATATAATTTTTAGAAAATTTATTCTAAAAAAATTATTAGTATTATTTATTAGTAATTTCAACAAAATCAATGTTTAAACATAAAAAAAAATTAATCTATTGGTGATAAGTTCACTACAGACCCTCTAGGCAAATGCCCAGTGTGCCCTTTGCAAGATTGTATAAATGGATATGACTGAATATATAAATAAGTAGTCCTAAACTTTATCTAATGAATAGAAGATGGGCAAAAAAGGTCAGGTTTTAGACTTCTGATTATAAAATCATAAGTACTTGTGCATAAAATCTGTAAATTTTACCAAAGAAAAGATCCTCATTAATGAACACCTTAGTACTGAAATTGTTCAATAATAAGATTAAAATTCTTAAAACAATATTTATAACAGCATGTCAATTGAATTGTCTTTACCTATTAGTGGGCAAGACAGTTTAATCGATGAGATAATGTTTATTCAATGGGATTGACGTTTATTTTTTTAGCTAATTAAATCTGTGATTTCTGAATTGTTAATTGTGAAACTTCTTATCATGCAACATAAATCCATCGCATGGCATCCAGAATAGTAAGTGAAACTCTCTATGTTGGACACATTTGGTTCCTTCAAAATGTGTTCAACTTAGGTGTCCAACATAGATTCATAAAATCAAAATTTTTCTAAATATACTAAACACTAAATTTTCATGTCAAAGCAAACCTTTATTCAAATCAAGCTGAAAATCTTTATTATTTTAAATAGAACTCAAAAATATCAAATATAAACTGCAGTCTGTCAATGCTTTCAACATACAGTAGATATTATTTATTTGAAAAGAAGTCTGTAAGTAGAGTTTGCCTTTTTTATATTGACTTCTTTTTTATATTTAATTTATACTTCATCCACATATTTTCAATTTTATTTGCGTTTGCCTCTTTTATATTTAATTTACACTTCATCCACATATTTTCAATTTTATTTTTAACTAAATAGAGTTTCAACAATCTCTGGTTCATTATTAGAAAATACTTAGATTATTAGAAAATACTTATCGTTCAAATTCCTCTACATATTCCAAAACTGTTCCATGATCATTTGTTTCTCTTCCAACAAAGTCTCTTTATGAATTGAGCTGGATATAATCTTTTCAATTAAATCACTGGCTATACAATTTTCATATTCACGCGGACAATTGTTGTTAAAATTTGTAAAATCTTCAGTTGATAGTTATCAGGAAGAGTACTCAGTTCTTCTCTTAGGTCAGTTATTGACCTCTTGCATTCCTTCACCAGTGAAATCTATAAGGAACCCAGCTTTTTTAAAACATTTCTGACACAGAGTAGTATATACTACTATGTGATTTCTGAATAGTTAATTGTGAAACTTCTTATCATGCAACATAAATCCGCATGGCATCCAGAATAGTAAATGATCACTAATCGCAGTAACAGAAGAAACAGCACACAATTCTCAAAGAAAAAAGTAAAATATAAATCAAATCAAAAGTAATCAATTATAGCCCAAATATTTTTTATTTTATTGCAATAAAATATTCTGGCAAAACTAAAATATTTTTAATTTTATTGCAATAAAATATTCTAGCTATAATGATTTGGTTTGATTTTTCTCAATGCTCAGTGTCTGTATTTACCTTAAATATAACCTCTAATTTCTAGCACAATGGAGCAGACCAAAAAATTAAACAAATAAAAAATATACTGTTTATTATTTCAGAAACGTTTTCGGCGTATTTTTCGCCGTCTTCAGCTCTATTACGTAAATATAGATAGAGCTGAAGAGGGCGAAAAATACGCCGAAAACGTTTCTGAAATAATAAACAGTATATTTTTTATTTGTTTAATTTTTTGGTCTGCTCCATTGTGCTAGAAATTAGAGGTTACATTTAAGGTTATGTCTACGAGAGCAGTGAAAGTTGTTTGTTTGTCTGTATTTACAGTAATAAGTAAACCATGAATTTATAACTCATCAGCAACCATCTCAAGGCATGACTAATCAATATTATAAGTTTCACAAATTCCTTTGGTTAATCTTCTAAATCTAAATAAAATTTAAGATTTTATTTCAACCAATAATCAAAAAGTGTCCATCTTATTACAAACAATTGTTCAAGATACAAGATAGAGAGGTGTCCAGGATATGGAGGTTTCGACTTATATTAAAATATAGGCTTTTGTCCGGTTCCAGGAAAAGTCGTTGGAGGTTTCGACTTATATTAAAATATAGGCTTTTGTCCGGTTCCAGGAAAAGTCGTTCAACATATAGAGGTGTCCATCTTAACAGGTTTTACTGTATTTAATCTCCTACATTTATGCTTTAGTTGATTTCAATATTATTAATTTAACAGTAGGATGAATCATTATATGTTTGTCATTCTGTCAGTAAAGGGTCCCACACAATTTGACGTTTTGGGACCAAAGTTGACTTGGAGACTGCCCATGGCCGCGCTGGTAATATAGACTATCCAGGATGGAGATTGTCCCAGGAGGTGGGCATTTTGGGATGGAAACGAATATGCCTTCATTTAAATCTTTCGGAGTAATGTTCGAATTCTGAATGACGTCATAGCGACATATGCGTGAAGTATAGGTGACGGGACAATGACGCCATAAAATGCTTCTGTTGCATGACGTAACAATGAAAGTTTTCATGTTTCCGCTATGATAACGTCATTGCGAAATTATGCTGGCTAAATCAACTGATAAAATTAGATATGAAAAGCAATGGATTACAAATGCTGTAATGAAACATATGACGTCATCGCGATGTAACAACATCTGATCTGATTCACAAAATCATGTGACGTAACAATGGAAATATGTCATCACGATGATGCATATCCGTCGTGATCATCCAGTTTATTACAAATGCTTTAATAAACGAAATTATATGATAAAACGATTTGATTCGAATTCGGGATGTCTTCATAGATCCCATGACGTAACAAATAGATGACGTCTCATCGCGATGACATCATTGTGACATAATACTGATAAATGGTCTCGCAATTTTATACTTTAATAAATTCAGACAGAACAAATAATTTCTACCAGTTGTAATTTTTTGATGATGATATAACATTTCAATAAACATGAGATTTGAAATAACAATGAAATCAATGCATGAAATAATTTTTCTGGGATACAGTACAATGAAAATCAGTAAAATGATCAAGCTTTTAGTAGGTTTAACACAGAACATCGCAGCATTAGGAATTTAAATGTTCCTTCAAATAAATCTTTTTAAAATTAAAAATGGCAAGACAGATTCATATTCGTGAATCTTCTGGAAATTATGAGAGTTGTAATCTAGTGCATGGCAGTGCGCCGAGCCAAGTTCCCATAGCATACGTCGTGTATATTTACACGAACCAACTTAAATTCAATTTGCTACCTCCATAATTTCGCTTCCGATTAAGCTAGTAACATGAAAATTGTTTATGCTGTTAAGCTTTATTTCCTTATGGCCCTGTAAAAATTTCAAGCTTTAATCTCAAAGTGTCTGAGAAATAGAGGCCCCAGAAAATTGCATATTTTGGTACTGACTCACTCATCAAAATTATAGAGTGCTTCCCGTAGACGTAGAGACTTAAAATTTAGCACAAGTATAGGTCTTAGGATACAGGTAAAGGAAAAATTTTGATGAAAAATGATTGAAAAATGCCAATTTTTCAATTATTTTTATTACTTTTTACGAAATATTCTCGCGATCTCGGCCGAAGATCATACTTTACCACTGTATTAAAAAACTGTTAATATAAACGGAACTGTTAATATAAACGGATAACAGTTTAATATAAACGGAATCCGTTTATATTAAACTGTTAATATAAACGGATAATTCATAAACAGCGATTAAAATTTAAATAAGTCTTTTAATAAACGGTCATTCAAACAATATACTGTAAAGAAAAGAAAACACGTACGTCCAGATTATTTAGTTAACAACACTCTTACTGCAATAAAAATCATAGTGACGTGTCTGAGAAGGGGAGAGATTAGGCGTGTCCCGGTTCTGATGTTATTTCAAAAGTAACAAAAACCATTGTATTTAATATAATAACTTAATGTATGTTATGTATGTAAAAAATTGCCAAATTCTCTAACTCAAATTATTATTTATTTAGCGTGTTTATTTAATATAACAACTTAGCAAAAAGTACTGATATCCCACCAAAAACATAATTTGAAAAAATGGCCAAGTTCTATTCTACCAGTTTTTGGCCTCACCAAAAGAATAGAAATCTAAAACAGTGCCAAGTTCCATTCCAATCCCAATGTCGAAAAATGAGATTTAAATATTTAAATACTGTAAATTCAATATAGTGTTACCTTTTCAGGTTTTTACTTGGCAAATTTTAACATCTATGATAGTTTTTGAGTTATATTAATAGCTTAATATAACCGAAAACTTGCCAAATAAAAGTCTGAAGAAGTGACACTATATTTAAATCTCATTTTTCGATGTTGGAGTTGGAATGGAAGTTGACACAGTTTTAGCTTTCTACTCTTTTGGTGGTCAAACTAGTTGAATAGAACTTGGCCCATTTTTCACATTTGTGTTTTTGGTAGGATAAAGAACAACTGAATGACAAACTGTAGAAGAAATCAACATATAAAATAATCAAACCTAAGTTTTTCCTAATATGCTATATAAGTATGTTTTCAAACTATGCCCGGGCAACAAAGGGCACACTTTGCTATTAATTATGAATTCTAAGTGCTATTTTTCATTAATTTATATAATAATAATTCATATCTTATATGTCTCACTAATTTATACTAGTATATCAAATTACTAGCAAAATAAATTGGATCCTTATTTTGTGCTATTGCATTCTTTTATTTATTACGAGCAGTTTGTCTGGCGTATTATTTGAAAAAGATTTTTCAGGGAAATCTGCTTTTGATTATATGCTGGTTTCGTCTACAGTTTCAGCTGTTCTCTAATATGACACACAATCTTTAGATTCTAATTTAGAAGAGAATTCATGTTTCTACTTTCTGCTCTCCAATTTGAAAAATATTTTCTTCAAGGCATATTGAGATTAGAATGAAGAATGATCTATCAAATGTTGATTGGAACATAATATAGAATATAAAATTAAAAAAAAAATGCGTGAAAAATAGGAAAACAAGAGAGTTTTAATGCTCTTGGAAATTTAATGTCTGAAAATTTTAAAATTTGTGCAGGTAATTTTGATATAGAAGACTTTTGAAAGTTTAGTTAATTTATAAATTATCATCTTATAGCTTTATTAAAAATAAGCATTTCAATAATTTGAATCCTTTTATGCCTCCCGTCTTTTATTGTTATTAAATGTTCTTATGTTCTTCGAGAGAAATTTAGTCATTTTAAAGTGCGAGTTAAAAAATATGAATCGGAGTGTATAACAAGGTATTGGCTGGGATATAATAAATTCTGAAGTAGGCGCAACCGATATCAGTTATGTTTCAGAAACATAATCAGCCAATCAATCGAGTATATGAGAAATGTTTAGTACTCAGTGGTTGTCCATGAACCATCGGTTTCCCCACCCCTTGAAAATATTTATCATGGGGTCCGGGCCCGGCCCGTCGATCCCCGTCCTCCACAATCCGGCTAATCCCTCTGCAGGGGTAGGCAGCCTGTGGAAGGGCTTGTTGCGCCCCGCCACTTAATACTCTTACTGAGTGGAAAGTGGCGTCATCTGTTGACAAAAAAAAAAGAACCATCGGTTTCTGGCCGCAACGAATTGCCATGTTTTCAGAAGCATAATAAGCTTATTAGTATCCTATAGTTTCATGATTAATAGGCGTTGTGCCATTCAGTCTATATAATATAATATATATCACATATATAATATAATACAAACACTGGATGATGTCTAGAGCGTATCTCCGAAGTGAGGAAAGTATGGCTATAATCAAGGCCGGGCAAAATAATTGTGATGCCTGAGGCAAGTTTTAAATAAAATATTTCAATTTAATATCAACGACTAGAGACTATACATACCAAACAATGTATTGATAAAAAAAAATGTACAAAATTTTATATATAAATCTTTAATAACATATAATAATTCATCCTACTATTAATATTCTTGAAATCAATTGAAGCACAAACTGCTTCTGAAAACATATTATGCTTCTGAAAACATGGCTGTAATAACATAAAAGCAATGGGAGTTCAAAATTATGGAGCTTTTTAAACAGTGTTTTTTCATGTTTTGAGAGAAATGTAGTGTAGTCTACTCTGCCTCTCAACTTCATATAAAAATATAATAAAGATAATTCGTGAATCAAATGGACTATAGAGGGCGTGATGATTTTTCAATATGGTGGCTGAAAGTATAATAGAAAATTTTATATATAAACCTTTAATAACATATAATAATTCATCCTACTTTTAATATTCTTGAAATCAATTGAAGCACAAACTGCCTCTGAAAACATATTATGCTTCTGAAAAAATGGCTTTAATAACATAAAAGCAATGGGAGTTCAAAATTATGGAGCTTTTTAAACAGTGTTTTTTCATGTTTTGAGAGAAATGTAGTGTAGTCTACTCTGCCTCTCAACTTCATATAAAAATATAATAAAGATAATTCGTGAATCAAATGGACTATAGAGGGCGTGATGATTTTTCAATATGGTGGCTGAAAGTATAGTCAAACCGCGAAATATAGAACCCTGCATGGAATGAGCGATTTACTAAAGAAGGAGTGAGAAGGTTACGAAAAGGTGACAATTACTATTGTAGTTAAACCGGTCTATTATGTGCTGTAAAATATTCGGTAAATATCCTGTTGCTGTCATAAATCTCATGTTATACGTCAGCTGAATGTATTTGCGTATCTACAAAATAATACATATAAATATTATGATAATGACAATATTTATTAAACATATTTATAAAAAAAAAATACATAAACTTTGTAGTAAGCATGAAATGATTTTAAATTTGAGTGAACTCAAATTTAAAATCATTTCTTGCTTGTTACATGTCAACTTCGTCACACGTTTCAGTTGTCTCACTGTAATCGTCGGAATCATCAGACAAAAACCCTGAACTGTGAATAATCAAGTCTTCAATATGATCTTCTCCTTCCCACAACCATAGTAAATATTAAAAATGCAGATAAAACTCATTTAAAATGTCCTAAAAATATGGAAAATATCATTTATTTATTATATTTGCTACAAAAAAATTAACATTAATAAAATGAATTGTTCATGGAAACAGTTTTTAATTATCAATCTTCACCAGAAGGACAATTGGGCTCACTTCGGAGTTTTTTGACAAACGAACCCGTAAACACTGATTAGCAGCTTATAGAGTCAATAATTATTATATAGATAAGATTTGATTTTGCCTTTTGATGGCGAACGAAAAGTGACAGGCACCGATTTATTGTCTATAACTATATGAACTATAAGATCTCGGAGAGACGTTATTTTTTTCTAATGGAATCCGAAACTTCGACGTCACACCATTCGCAGGTGTCAAGTAATATATAATACAAACAAATAAACAATTGAATTAGACTTTATTCGCAGAATTTAAAATAATAATCGTCTAGAAATCATCTTTAAGAAACTAAAAACTAGTGAACTGTTGCACGTCTATTTTTAATTAATTAAATAATTTGTTTTCATTATTATATGTTAATTATCATTTAGTTAAATATATTTTTATATGGTTATAATTTTATTAATTTTAATAATGATATTGTCGGATTTGAATTGATTGTTAAAAAAAAAATAATGATTGACTGAGCTAATTAATCACGTGATGCGATCGGTCAACTTGTCAGACTAGAAAAGACATTGTCGGAAGTTCACATAATCAGGAGTCGTTAACTAAAGCATATGTCGTTAACCAAGACATTTCTTTTTAACCACTCGTCGTTAACCAAAGCCGTCGTTATCCGAGGCCTTCGTTAACCAAGGTACCACTGTATTTGTTTTCTATAGAATGATATCAAACAGTATGATGATAATAGATGAAGATAAACAATATTAAACGTATCATAGAACCTGATACTTTTAGCTAAATCACTGCAGTGCACTTCCTCCAGTGTTCTGAATCTAATATAAAGATCCAGCAACGGATGAGTCGATAATGTTATCATATTATTTTATCTGCCGAGAACGTTTACTTAGATTATCGTATCGTCAGGAAATGACTGATCTCTGATATCAGGGCATGGATAACTGGCATAGGGATCCAGGATAGGAGAATTGACTCGGAAACTAAGATAACAGTTACTTAGATTATCGTATTGTCAGGAAATGATTGATCTCTGATATCGGCGCATGGATAACTGGCATAGGGATCCAGGATAGGAGAATTGACTCGGAAACTAAGATAACGAATAAAAATAATATATTTATTTAAATAACAAGAAAATAGAAATATAAGACAACAAAACAATAAAATACAATTCTTTCCTATATTATTATGTTATTAATCTTTCTTATATTATATTATATTAATATATATTATTCCTATATTATATTAATGGCCGCCGCTGAAGAAAATATATAAAAATACTCACGTATAAAATTGCTGTTCTATTGAAACGATACAGGTAATAGCACACTTTGCTTTGCATATGAGCCATAAAGATCGAAGATATCGAATATGAGTTAAAATTTTAAATATTTATTGCACTTGCACTATTGTTAACTGCTTGTCACACAATTCACTTGTCAGAAACAATCTATTGATTTCATAAATATTGTTTATTTATATTATCGTATTATAAACAAGTCGTTATACGCACATATTCCTGCCGATACCTGCTGGACTTCCTGACAATTTGCGACACGCTCGCCTGCCAATACTTGCTTATTAAGACCTATCGGCAGACTTGACCACTGATAGGTTATAACTTGCATTTTGTGGGTTTATTGTTTATTTGGAAGATAATTTTATGTTACACAATAGTTTAAACATAAATGAAAGTTTTTTCAAAATTTTCTTCTTTTTTCTTTATGCTTTTCCCACTTATTTTTATTCAACGCCCTTCAATTGCACCCGATGCTAGTACCGCCCTTGGATCGTTCCAACACCTCTCAGGGACGGTATCACCCACTTTGGGAAACATGGTGATATAACCTCCTAACGTTGTAACCTCCATATATAGAAAATAAAAAAATATAGGTGAAGGTAAAATTGTATCTCTCAGCTATCATCACCTATATTCTAAGAGAAATAATATCACGTATCTACCAGCCACATCTACGAATATATTTTCCTCGGCTAAACATCCTATAGAAATTTTTTGTTTATTTAAAAATAGAATTAATAAATACAGACAAAAATCAAGAAGCATTGATAAATATACAGTATATCCTATGATATCCACAATGAACAATATTATTGTTTTCGGTAATTTCTATATTCACGCTAGAAAATAGCTACAAAAAGCATAACGTAAACTTTCATTTCCTTGAATACAAATATTGTATTTATATTTATAATCTTATCCCATCTCATGACAATAAAAATTATATGTACTGTACACCGAAACTCTTATATTCATAGCTTTAGTATTTACGATTCGAAAAAATTAAATAAAAACATTCAAAACAGTAAATATTCATAATTTAAGTTTATATCATCACATCGCGTAAGCATTGTGTCATTAATTTATGCAGCACTATACGAAAAAAGTGAATCTAACATTTATTGTTAAATTTAACGAAGGTACACTAGTCAGTGCCGGTATGAGCCAATTGGATTCAAAATAAAATCATTAAAAGGCTAATAAACGAAGAATAATGATTTATATTTACTATTATGACTGGACTTTTATACCCCAGCCTTCGAACATCTAATTTTTATAGATCCACAAAAAGAAAAATATTTCTTCGAAAAATGAATGTGAACGAATCGATTTTATTTTATATTTCTTGGAATACGTGAGAAACATTTTCTATTTATATTAACACTATTTGTACAGATTCCAACGTATTGTTAACTAATATTCTGAAAATATTTTTTGAGTACTCAAATAAATCAACAGTTGGTGAAACTTTTTTAGTTAGAATCAAGAAGCTTGGTTAGAATTAAGTATGCGTTCTATATGAAAAGGTGCCAAAAAATATCAAAAAAGTTTCACAGTTTAAATGAATAATAGAAGGCTATTAGTTGATCTTAGATTTATGATTGAAATAGATAAAACTCGCATTTTTACATATAAATATAAGGTCGGAAGAATCGTAGTAATAGGGAATGGGTTATAAAAGTGGAATTTACAGAATTACAATTAAGTATTTTAAAAATAGTATGATATCTCAACTAGCGAATCTTTAATTCTGTTCTTACTACGAATATTATCGAAGGTTCTACTATTACCGTATTACTTCCAATTTAAATCGCACTTTTTATTCAAATTTTTAAGATGTAAAATTTGGGTGCGGTTTAAATTCAAAGCGAATTTTTTAAACATCTTATTTCTCCCGATCTCCCAATCTCCAACGTACCGAGTTTTGCTTTACGCTCTATGCATGCGTCTAGTATTACGACCGTTGATAACAGTTTATTCGGTGGTCCCCCGTTCATACTTTTCTGATTTAATCCAGTTACTGTTTAATAGTAGCTGTGTAGAATCACGTCGTATCTGGCCATATTTCATAAGAAAAACCATGAATTACTATAATTCTGTTTATAACTGCTGATGGAAACAAATTGCTACCTTTTATTAGTTTAAACAAAAAAACTGTACCCAAGGAAAATTTTCCTAAGATTCGAGCACAAAAGAACGCATGGATGACAACAGAATTGATGTAAGATTGATTCGAACATATTCGGGAGAAGAAACCTGGTGCTATTTAAAAAAAAAAAAAAAACGAAAGTGATAGTATATCTGAAAAAGATTCTCAATAAATTAGGTAGCTTATTATGTATATTAGTACCTATTTAAGTAAATAAAAAATTTTTCAATACTTATAATAATTCGTTTTTATTTTTTTCCAATTTTCCAACTTTGAAATCCTACTGTGGCTTTTTTTCCCGATTTTTCAATTTTAAAATCCTACTGCGGCTTAATTGGAGGCAGCTTCAAATTTTAAAATTCTACTGCAGCTTAAATTCGAAGTAATACGATATTTTATTTTCAATACCTATTATAAAATCATTTTTATTTTTTCCAATTTTAAAACCTACTGTCGCTTAAATTCGAAGTAATACGGTATTATTGATAATTGATGAAGATATAGCGAATCGCAATAATTAGTTTATAGTCATTTTTAGGTAAATTATTCAAAAACTTCATAGATCTTAATTTTTCCTAGATAAATATGCAGAGAATTTAAAAATGTTCAGGTCATTTAAAAAATATTCCAAAATCTGCTCAAAATATAATATAATTCATCAGATAAATAAATTTTTATTCTTGACAATGAATCAACTATATTTTAGTCTGTTTGACAAAATTATTGATGTTTTTAAAGTATTAATACTAATCATAAATAAATATTAATTTAACCTTTTTTATGTATTTTCATATGTTGATTTAATTTGTCCAAAATGAAAGGATGAAAATTTTTCACAATATTCATATATCATAATTATATTAATGATATTTTGCAATGTTATTCCAATAACGTTCGTTATTTATTGAAAAAATAACAATGTGTCGAATAGAAAGTGTTTCCGATACAAGTAAAATTTTTGATTTATTGTTATTAATAAGCAAAATAAATCTATGCGACTATCTCAAGCACATTGATAATGTCGATTATTGTGTGTTAGAATAGAAACAATTGCTAACGCATTTATGCATCCATATTTAACTGGACGTATTTATGTGTCCGGAGCAATTAAAACAGGTGATTATTAGCATGATATTGTATGGCAAAATTTTAATATTTACTCCCATTGAAATAAACGAACCTAGTGACATTCAATTATAGATTTATTAATTATCTATTATTCTATTATTAATTTTTCCACCTCACAGAAATTGTCCTCAAAGTCCCTCTGCACATTATATACCATGTTTTAGTCATTCATTAAATTTAACATCCAATTACGCCGCGGAATCTTGTCCCGAAGCAGTCAATATTTTTGTTTTATTCAAAATGTATATGTTACCGGCAAAGTATGAAATGCAGGCAATGTATAGAATGCCTAGGCAATATATAGAATGCCTGGGGTTTTTAGGCAAAGTTAATATTATATATACTTTGCCTAAGCATTATATACAGTAGAATGACTGATGCTATTTAGGCAAAGTATTAAAAGAGAGTCATGAAATCAACATTGAAAATATACAAAAGATGTTAAATTAATACTTATTTATGAAAATTTAAAGGAACTTTAAAAATATCAATAATTTTGTCAAACAGGGTGCAAATTATAACATATAGCTTATATGTATAAATAAAATAAGTAACGTTAATAAATAAATTCGCAATTTTTAATCCTTTGACTGCTATGGACGCATAAATGCCCAACTAAAGCTATTGATATGGAATATGGACGCATATATGCGTTAAAAATTGTTTCTATTCAGAAATATAAGAATCAGCGTTATCGATGAATTCGAGATAGTCACATATATTTAATTTGCTTATCAATGACAATAAAAAAAATTTATTTGTATCTGAAGCACTTTCATTTGATAGAATTTTACTTCTTTCAGCAAATGACAAATGTGATTGCAGTAACATTGAAAATAATATAATTATAATATTATTATAATTATATCATAATGGAGAGATTTTCATTTTAGACAAATTAAATCAATATATAAAAAATACACAAAAGATGTTAAATTAATAGGCCTACTTACTTATGAAAATTAAAAGGAACTTTAAAAACATCAATAATTTTGTCAAACAGAGTACAAAATATAATTGATTTATCGTCTCTCAAAAATAAAAATAAAAACTATTTTATCTGATGAATATTTTGAGCAGATTTTAGGAATATTTTTTTAAGTGAGCTGAACATTTTAAAATTATCTGCATATTTTTCCAGGAAAAATCAAAATCTGTGAAGTTTTTTGAATGATTTACCTTAAAATGTTTTTAAACTAATTATTACAATTGGCTACATCTTTATCAATTATCAATAATAACAGTAGAACCTTCGATAACATTCCTGATAAGAACAGAATTAATGATTCACTTGTTGAAAATCACATTATTTTAAAAAAATACTCGTTATTCTGCAAATTCCATTTATGGTATATAACTCATTTCCTATGGCTAAGATCTTCCGGCCTTATATTTACATTAAAAATGCGAGTTTCATCGAATTCAGTACTACTGTTCCAAGAGATAAAATAAAATCAATTCATTTACATTCAATTTTTCCAAAAAAAAATTTTCTTTTTGTGGATCTTTTAAAAATTAGATGTTCGAAGGCAGGGTATAAATGCCCATCTATAGTAAATCTAAACGATTATTCTTCGTTTATTAATCTTTTCATGATTTCATTTTTCTGCGGGGCCAGATTGGTGCAATAGATCCAATCGGCTTAGAAGCGGAAGTATTTTATATTTTGCCTAAATAGCATCAGTCATTCTATATAATGCCTAGGTGTTATATACAATGCCTAGGAAAAGTATATATAATATTAATCGTTTCATACTTTGCCTAAAAACGCCAGGAATTCTATGTATTGCCTAGGCATTCTATACAATGCCTGCATTTCATACTTTGCCGGTAACATATGTAATTACTTTTCATCTTCAACAAGAAGATGGACTATACTCCTTAAACATTTAGAAAAAAAATCTTTAACAATTAAAAGACTAAGCGAAACGAGAATGTCTGTGAGAGCTGACGCTATATTAGCTTTGAAACATGAATATAAACAAATTAAAGAAGCATTACTTAAGCTATCCATTTCTCCTCATGAAAAGCCCTATTTCTAAATTAGAAAGCTTATCATTAGCTGAAAATTTTGACAATTTAGGTTAGGTTAGTTAGATTAAGCCGCTATATCCGCATCGGATGTTCTGAATATGGCGGCGGCCACTTATACAGCTCATCACAGGCTGGCCAATACCCATAATGGGGTCAACCAGATGGTTGAAGGATAGAGTTCAAGGCCGGGCCCGGACTAAACCTTAAATCTTTTTAATTCTAATCTCTAATATGTCATTAAAATGATTGCATTTTCTGTGCTATTGATAAATTTATTGATAGTAACTTCTACAAGTTTTGTAGTATTTATTATTATAAACACAAACAAAACTAAACAACAGTTTAAATCAATGAGATTTTAATTAAGAAACATTTTTGGTTAATAACTACAATTACCTTTAGTTTACAACAGAATATCGATAATAACAGAAAAACTACAGTCTTTTTTTATATTTCAAAAATTCAAAATAGTTACACACTGCAGTTAGAATACAGTATTGAATTAAACTCGGAGAAAAAACTTTTCTAAAACAAATAAAAATGGCATTGTTTATAATTAAAAAAATAAACTAAGGTGAAAAAATATGTATATTACAGAAATTTAATACAAAATCAAAATAGAGAATGAATTCAAGCCATGATACAATGTGAACTATTTCTAATGCTTGGTTTTATGCTTTCTTTCAGAAAGCATAAAACCAAGCATAAAGATTATTCTAGCATGGTCTAATGATTCACACAAGTATAAGAGGTTAGCTTTTCAAGCTTATTTTAAACAAGTAGAAAAGAAACCCACTGAAATAGATTCATTCATTTGCTTATTAATGAAATTATTATGGACCAACCTTTGTGCAATTTCTATGGATTCCTTAATCTTATCTTCTTTAAAACTGAACACCTTTTTACAACTCTGGCCTTGTCCCATTCAAATGTCAATTTGTGCTCATAAAATTTTTTATTAAGAGCAGTGAATAAATTACTTATCTTTAAATCATGCTTATGTTCATGTAATCGTTTGGCTTTATTACAATCAACAAATATTAAATATTTTTTAATATCCATTAATATTATAAAAAATTAATTTAATATTTATTTTATGATATCAGCAGTTCAAATTCAATAATTTGGACAGATGACACTGGCTTTCCCAATAAACTTTTAAATTAATCATTATATAAATTTCCCAAACACTGGAAATTTGTCAGCTATCCAACTACTTTATCTATTTAAGGTGCTGGGGCATAATCTCAAAGATCTTGGTTCAACTCTAGATGAATTTTTATTTTGAGAAAAGAATCAAAATTATAGTTCAGTTATTTATGGCACTGACTTACTTAAATATCTTGTTAAATTAATAATTAAATAAATAAATAAAATTATTTCTTTCATTAAACAAATCATCAATATAATCTTACTGACAAATTAAGCAAATTTAGGATCTTGCCTAAATTTGTTTAATTTTTTAGTAAGATTATATCAATTATTAAGATAATAAATGGTGGCACCATAGTGCATTTATAAAAATAATTAGTTTGTTTCAAAAATATTTGATTAAGACTAATTTAGACTGATTTATGTAATTTAGACTGTTAAGTAAATTACAGGTAGTCCTCAACTTTATGACGGGGTTCCATTCCAACATCTCTGTTGTAAATTGATTCTGATGTAAGTTGAGGACTTTTTAATTCTTGATTTGTTTGATTTCTGTTTTAATATTTTCATAAATTAGGTTTCTATTTAGCTTAAAATAGTTAAACTTAATACTTTTCTTGCCTTCTTTTTTATATTGGAATTTTCATTAGTAGTATTATTTCTCTTACTGGGCATGAGAGTTATGATGAGATACAATAATAAGGATTTGCTTGCCAATTAATGGCAACACTGTGATGCATATACAACAGCAATGTGATATATGTATATACAGTAAGACCCCATTTAACACAGGGGATACATTCCAAAAAAGCCAAGTGCTAAATGAAATAGCATTAAACTAGGTCATCTTAACACACAAATAATGGATAATAACAGATGAAACAGTGTTTCGGAGAGTGAATAAAAAAATATTCGTACTATTTTGTTTTATTTTATTTTGTAACATGTATTATTACGATTGTATTACATTAATTATAGACATTTTTTATTGCTAATATCGATTTGCTGTTGTATTACATTAATTATAGACATTTTTATTGCTAATATCGATTTGTATAGTATTACATTAATTATAGACATTTTTTATTGCTAATATTGATTTGTATATTACATTAATTATAGACATTTTTTATTGCTAATATCGATTTGTATTACATATATTATTACTATTATATTACATTAATTATAGACATTTTTATTGCTAATATCGATTTGTATTCAACATTAATTCTTTTTTTTATTTTGTAACATGTATTATTACTATTGTATTACATTAATTACAGACATTTTTATTGCATATTACATTAATTATAGACATTTTTTTATTGCTAATATCGATTTGTATTCACAAATATTCATAAACAGTTTTTATTGCTAATATCAATTTGTATTCATAAATCATTCATGAAAATACCTTAAAATTAGAAAATAAAAAGTTTTAAGAACAAAAGCCAGTAATCAGATTGCAGTAAACTATAAATAATGAAAAAAATATCAATGAAATAAAAGCATTCTAACTTCAAGGAACTATAGTTCGAAGTGGCAGAGTAAGACATCTTGATTATATTGAACTATAGTTCAAAGTGGCATCATTCAGATTAAAACAAAAATGGGATAATTGTTATTTTTATTATTATAAAATAATGTTGATAACCAATCATAAATATGAATTGTGACAACAACAGACTTTCATATGTACTGCACTGCACTGATATCAAATTCACTGCGAAACAGTACAGAAGTATCAAAGCAACAAATTCGAGCAATTTCAAATTTAAGTGAATATAAAGATTTGAAATATGACCAATCATAAATATGAATTGTGACAACAACAGACTTTCTTATGTACTGCACTGCACTGATATCAAATTCACTGCGAAACAGTACAGATGTATCAAAGCAACAAATTCGAGCAATTTCAAATTTAAGTGAATATAAAGATTTGAAATACTGTGTCAAAGTGAATCAATAAAAAATACAGAATTAAAAAAAAATCATTATATATCAAAACAGCATTAAGTGGGGTCGTACTGTATATATAAGTGGCAAAGTTGAATTAGAGAAATTTTTGTAATAATTTTTGGCCGTCATAAGTCGAGGACTAGCTGTATTTAATAAGATCATAGCAATTCTTACAAATGAGGGAAATGATTCTTTTACTTATACATAAATAATAATTAAATTTCTTTTCATTATAGTACAATAAACCTAGTTTCAATTTAATTTATTTTAAATACTTTGAAATTGATCATAATGGACAATCATTATATTCCTATCTTTTGAATTGAATAAGAGGAAATTCATTTTCAATTAATACTGGAAAATATAATAAATCTCTCAAAAATTTAAGAATTTTGAAAAAATAAAAATCATTATATTTTAATTCAATTCAAATCCACAATCATTTAGAAGTTTCTCCAGTACTCCAATGCTATAATCTCCAAACTTTTTTAATCATGCATACCTTTATCTGTAAAGAAAAACAGCACATACTCAATATAACAAACATATAAGCAAAAACATATGCAATCCCTGAAAATTTCTTATATATTTCTAGAGGTATATGTATCACAGTTTAAAGACCACTGCTCTAATGTGTTATTTAAAAAATATATTTTTTTTATTTTAAAGAAAATTATTTTTCTTATTTAATAAAAAATATTGAAATTAATTGTATACAAAAGTTAATTAAACAAGCAGTATTAACAAATTTAAAAACTGAACTTTATGCAGAAAACCAGAATATAAAATACAGTTTAAAAATTTATATTAGTAGATTACTTATATAAATAGCCTACTAATGTAAAAAGTTTCAGAAAATATTATGTAATCAAAAATAGAAACCACCCAAGTTGCTTTTGATATTCTGCTGTTTGAATACTCTGAATGTTTCAAATAGGACATATTCATTAGCTTTAACTTGACATTACTAGCAGAAATCATGTTTTAGTGTTAGAGTGGGACATGTCAAATATGAATAATCAATTCAGTAGAATTTATAATGCTTCTGGAATATTCTTCCACCTTTCTTGCCATCCATACAAAACTTCTCATATCACAAATACATATCTTACTTTTTTCTTTCATGTCAAGGAGCCACCTGTTCAAAAGGATTTCTGCTATCTCAAATTTCTTACATCTTAAATCACTCATATCTTGGCAATTTGCTATACATTTAATATTGAATTAGCTGCTATTTAAATATCATATATAAAAAATGCCAATTGGTTATTTTGCTTGTTTTTTATGAGCAATCATCTTCAATTTTACCATTAAAAAATTCGGTACTTACGTATTAACGCCACTGCAGCAGAAGTTGCGCTAATACGCCAATAAAGAGCAATCTTGTTGTACACACAGCTGCGGTGGCGTTAATACGGAAGTACCGAAAATTTTTTACAAGTTCTCTAGTTGCCAAGATTTATGGCAATTAAAAAAATCACATTTATGGCACTCTTAAATGTGATTTTTTTGTGAGCAATGGCATATTCAATACATGATAAACTTTATCAAAATGAAAAAATTTCATTAAAACAGCAAAAAATAATCATACTTTGACAATTACATAGGCCTATATTAATACTATGATAAAAGCTGAATTTATTTGCTCAGTTTATTATCAACATTTTTTTACTGCTAGTAACAATTTAAAATCGTGAATTTACTAATAAATAAATTATGTTCGTATCATAAAGAATTGATTAGGTAAAGTCTACTCTTACCGCAAATATAATCTTTTATAATAACTTACAAGTATGTGTGCATCTGTTCCTGCAGTTGCTAATCGACGAATTTCATCCTGACACATTTGAAAATCAATACTGAGAACAGGATCACGGTTATGCCAAGATATCTGAGGAATGTAACACTTCATAATTTCTTTATTATTCCCTAAAATATAAATATGGAGATCTTAGTTCATTTAAAGAGTAAATGTTTAGTTACAGCCAAAACAAAAACCAAATTATATTTACCTTAAATAGCAAAGAGAATAAAATCTGATATATATTTTGTGAATGAATAAGACAAATCAATTTCGGTACCTCAATTTCTGTCTTATACTAAAGGTAACTAAACTTTTTGCTAACTATAATTAGAAAAGTTTATCAGATATGCTTAAGAATCTTTTAGCAAGAGTGACATCACGTTGTTATCAATACTGTTTTCCCTCCAATTTTGCCGCGATTCACTATAGCTCCACCTGTTGTTAAAAGATTTTTTCTCAACATATTTCATCTTAACTTCATCAATAAATTTTTCTGAATCAATATCAGTCCCATAAATTTGTAAAATTTTATTAATGCTAGTCCTGTACTTATCTTGATCTGTATCCTTCTTCAAAAAATGTCAAACGTATTTAATATGTCTAAATAGTTTTTTGCTCTTTCATTAATTTCCGAAACTAGCTTATCAGAAATGACTTTAAAAGTATATATTTATAGACCATGGTATTAATAATGAAATTTTCTTTCCCACGAAATATAATCTTATTGTTAGATTGTTAAACTTCGTCATACATTTTTTTTTGTTTTTCCATTCATCTTTAAATTTTGTTTCATCTGTTAATAAATTTGCTTCTTCATTTAGAGCAACAAAACTATTTCTTATATTTAAAATAAAACCAACTAAAGACTGTAACAAATTATTAACTAACAACAAATCCGTATCGGGATTTTGTAAAGATTTACTAGGAGAATTTATTCGTCGTAAAATTTTGTTCCATACAACTGCTAATATTGCTGTTTCTAGTCGGCTCAACATACGATTGAGCGGAGCGCACGCTCAGGGCGCCGATATTCAAGGGGCACTAAAGGCGCTGGCACATTTTTTGTGTTTTGTTATTATTATTGTAGTAAGATACAATTATTTTTTATACATAATTTAAACAGCGAGCGGAATAGGTGTCCGCCCATTCCGCTCACAGCTGCGCCCCCTCAAGTCGTCACTTTTGAGTTTTGACGCTCATCGTCAAAACCGAAGATTTGAGGAGCGCAACAAAAATTTTCGCTCGGGGCGCTAAAAGCTCTAGAGCCAGAACTGCTGTTTCTAAATTGTCAATTCGACTGGATGGCCGCGTGATAAAGCTTCGGCTTACCATCTTGGAGGACCGAGTTCAAATCCGGATCCCATAACTCCAGTTTTTCAGAAGGGATCCGGGCCCGGCCTTGAACTCTATCCTTCAACCATCTGGTTGACCCCATTATGGGTATTGGCCAGCCTGTGATGAGCTGTATAAGTGGCCGCCGCCATATTCAGAACATCCGATGCGGATATAGCGGCTTAATCTAACTAACCTAACCTAAATTGTCAAAATGTTCAGCTAATGATAAGCTTTCTAATTTAGAAATAGGGCTTTTCATGAGGAGAAATGGATAGCTTAAGTAATGCTTCTTTAATTTGTTTATATTCATGTTTCAAAGCTAATATAGCGTCAGCTCTCACAGACATTCTCGTTTCGCTTAGTCTTTTAATTGTTAAAGATTTTTTTTCTAAATGTTTAATAAATAAAATTATCAAAGCTAAAAATTGAACCAGCAATCACGCAATTATGAAAAGAACTCTTCAACCACTACGCTACTGAAACATTCGAAAGTTAATTAAATTTTAGAATATATGAACTCAATACGAAACTTCCTTTCTCGACAATGCTTGAGTAGTGCACTTTATTGTTCGCACATTATATTGTCCTAGGGGACTACTACAAGTATGCAAAATTTCTCGGTGACCCAATGTCTGAACCTCCCTTGTTAGACATCAAAATCAGAATAGGAGGAGGCAAATACATTACTGGAATGTTCCAGAAAGAAGATGACATATAATTCCAAAATAGTCCAATAAGCCTAACATGTACAAAGCTTGTAGGACTAAATGCATGGCTATGCAAGATTGTC
Source organism: Olivierus martensii (assembly GCA_000484575.1). Lineage (NCBI taxonomy): Eukaryota > Metazoa > Arthropoda > Arachnida > Scorpiones > Buthidae > Olivierus > Olivierus martensii. The sequence continues at coordinate 35,744 of AYEL01084635.1, forward strand.
ATTCTCTGTAGCAGCTAAAAAGATAAATATGAAGAATTCAAATGGGTTAAGACATAAGCTATAAAGCATAGATACAGTAGAAAAATAATGATGAAGCTATAGAAAAACATTAAAGAAGAGGGAACCAAAGAACAAAGGCTGGAAATGGGGACAGAATGAAAAGAAATTCAAAAAAATAGACTACCATGAGCCAATATTCAATCTGAAGAAACAGAAAAAGACCACAGGGATAAAGATCATGTACTCAAGAAGAAACATGCTGTTCAACAGGATTAGAAATGACAAGGACAAAATGGAGAACAAGAAGATAAAAGGCATATACAGGAATTCCATTCTTGATTACTGCATTTATCCTAAACTACTTAAAATATTACAAACTGAAGCACTTTATGCAGTTGGCTGCATAAAAATCCTTTATTCGGAGTACTTTCGGTTAGTTTAATAATGAAAAAATACAAGATTAGAATCAATCTGTTTGAATTGAAACAGATTGGATTCTAATCTTGTATTTTTTCATTATTAAACTAACTGAAAATACTCTGAATAAAGGATTTTTATGGGACCAACTGCATAAAGTGCTTCAGTTTGTAATGTTTTAAGACATATACAGGATGAATTATAAAAATGTAGATTGGTAATAGAAGAGAAATATATATAGACAGTATCTTTAGGATCTTAGAAGTTAGACTAAAAGAACATAAGAATGATATAGAAAGAAAATCAACATGGTCCTCTTTCAAAGAGCCAACTGCTACAACCTAGAGATAGACTGGAAAAATTCTTAAATAATAAAGCAAATAGAAAATATACAACAATTAAAAGCAGTAGAGGTTATTGTCATATACAAAAGCAAAATGAGAGGTAGAAAAGTAATAAACACATCACATCCATTAGAGATAAAGACAGCGTGGCATTGGTATGAAAGAAACTGTAAACAGAAACAATGGCAACTTGTAAGAAATGGACTATAAAATTTTATTTAAAGTTTTTAGAACATGTTTATATTATATATTTCATATCATTTTAGTTTAATCTAAAATAATGTTTTTTAATTATAACACAATGCAGACTAGTTTATTGGGTAATTGTGCAGAATCGCTACTTGCCGTAAGAGCTAAAATTTTGGCACTGGACCGGAAATGACGTCATCGGGGGGCTTAATCTGACTTCCGATAATGGCGCGTGCACAAAAAAATCCAAAGTAAAAAATAAAAAAACAGGCTAAATTAAAATACCGTGCTTTGTCTACCGCTGGGTCGCCGCCATGACTGTAGCAGCTCAGCGGAGCCTCAAGTGACTATACCGCGCTGATGGCTGAGAACAGATCTTTGTCTTGAACTTGCATTAATCAAATATTTGCTCGCACTAAGTGAAAAACGGTATCATTTTTATAAGTCACACTAATCGAATATCGCATTATTCGAACTTGCACTAATCAAGGCCTACCTGTAATTATGTTGCTTGTTTATATAATTTAACATTTTTGTGGTAAAATATTTAAAAAATCTTACATTTGTGCACAGACCGCAGGCCGCAAAAATAGTCTGGCGGGCAGGATGTAGCCCATGAACCATAGTTTGCCTATCATTAATCTATAGTATAGCAGTAAGAAAATTAAGGCTTGAATAGAGAGTTAAAAGTTTTTACTAATTGTAAACTGTAACAAGGAAATACAGTATTATATTCATAAATTATAATCATCATTATTATCAAATATAAAAAGATGGCCTCTTCAACTATCCATGGATTTTTATGACTATTAAGGGGAATAATGTGAAATATTAATGATGAAAATTAAAATTGAAACAAAATGATATAATGCTTTACAAAACAGTTTGCAAATATTTGATTCTTCATAAATTAGACTTAAGATTTCCATTGTCAATCTTTAGTCTGGAACCATTTAAGTATTTATAATGCAATTAATGTATTTTTATTTAACACACAGATTTTCTGGTCTCAATTAGTAGCCTATATTATAATGAGATATATTTATATATATAAGATATATTCTAAGGGAGTTCCAGGTACATTTTATTCACTAGTGCTTTATGAGTTTATCTGGCTATATCTCTCTCATACATTGAACAATAAGATTTAAACTTCCATATAAACAGTATAATATCACCTATTTTAATTTATCACATTTCATGTATTTGGATGGCATTAATGCTATTCATCCACCTAGAAACTGATTATCTAATCCAGCTAACAAAAGTGACATTTTCAAAAGGCATCTTATGGAATTTGGGCTTGATAAAACATACTAGATAACATATTGAAATCAAATGATTTCAAGTTTTGAATTCTAAAATGACTCATAATAGAACCTATGGAAAAAGCAGAAATTTATAATTACCATGATTTATTAAATCAAAGTATATTGAACACAAATGAGGAAAATATACTGAATGAGAAAAACTACTATAAAATCAAAATAAATTTATGCCATTTCAGTTCATATTCTTTTGAATTTGTACAATAAAACTCAAAAGAAAAACATGACAATTTTTGATAAAGCACAGATATTATCAATTTAGATCAAGCATTAAAAGAGCAATGCTTTCATATATAGAGAGATGATGTCTCATTGATATAAAGAATCTACATAACAAACAACAATCTATACATCAGTTAATCTAGGCAAAGAAACTATACTAAGAATGTTTTCACTGATAATGTATGGTAATTGCATTATTAAAATCAGAAAATATTTCACAAAAAACTTTATCATAAAATATCTACATGCAACAAACAAATATTAATGGAAAAAACATGAGATTCTTGGTTGTTCATGGTGGATGCTTCTCAGAGACATAAGAATTAATGATTGGTAATAGGATAAATTAGGTTATCCACATGAAAAATTATCAAAAAGCATTTTAATGAACACTTCAGCTGTTCAAAAATGTAGATCCAATCACACTAATAAAGCAATATAATATATCATTTCTGACTGAAAACTTCTTTCTTAGACAATACATAAACAAAGAAAAAAACTAGCTACAAAAAATAAATAGCAATCATAAATAGATTTATATTATAAACACTATACTCTGATATGGTTCTAAAGAACAAGATATACAAATTTACATTGGAAAGGAGTAACATTAAGAGGTAAAACAATTTGTTGTATCAAACCAGACATCATACTGATCACTGAAGAAATAGAAACTACATATTTTATAGACTGCTATCTCTAAAAAAACATTTTACACTCAACAAACATTGCAAAACCTGCTAGGTATACAAATTTATGTATAAAGATAAAAATAGATAAAGTGCCTACTGTTCTCATTATCATTATTTCTTAATTCATCCACTGCTGGATATATATGCCTCCTTTTGTTTCCAGATATACCTATCTTGTGCAATCTGCATTCATTGGGAACCAATTACTTATCTTATATCATTTCTCCTCATTTGAATTGCCTGCCAGAATATCGTTTCCCTTGCCTCGGTTGCCACTCTGTAATTCTCTTTGTCCATTGGTTATCGGTATATCTTGCTATGTGGTCTGCCCAATGCCACTTACTGCTTCTAACAGTTACCAGTATGTCTTCTACTTTGGTTTGTTCTCTTATCCATATGTTGTCTGTCCTCCTAGTGAATCCTAGCATGTATCTTTCCATGCTTCTTTGGGATGTTGCTAATTTCTGTTCCATTTTCTTTGTAAGGATCCATATGTTTCATTGCTATACATCATTACTGGTAGTATTTTTGTACATGTTGAAAAGTTTCCTTTTGAAACAGTATCCTATTGTCCCTTAGGAAGTTGGTGTATCGGACACATCTAAACCATCCCAACAGCATCCTATGTTGAATTTCTCTCATCATGCCTCCTTATGTTGTGATTACTTGTCCTAAGTACTTCTATTTTCTTCCATCCTTTCAATTGTCTGATCTTCTATTATCACTAGTTCTGGGTTAATTTCTATGTCAAACATTACTTTGCCTTCTTGTAGTTCATTTTCAGTCCTATTTTCTTGCTTTTTGTCTTCAGTATTTCCTGCAGTTCATTTGGTATTTGAGAGAACAGTACTATGTTGTCTGCAAATCTCAGGTGGTTGAGATACTCTCAATTGATGTTTATTCCTTTATGTTCCCATCTGTATTTGTCTGAATTTTTCTTCTAAGTAGGCTGTGAACAGTTTTGGTGAGATGTTGTCTCCTTGACAAACTCCTCATCAGATTTTTATCTTCCAACTATATTTTTGTAATTGTATTATGGCTGTCGCTTCTTCATAGATGATATGCAGTAGTTCTATGTACTGGTGGTCTAGTACCATTAGGATTGCCTCTGCAGATACTGAGTCAAATGCTCTCTCAAAGTCTATGAATGCCATACTGAGTGAGATGTGATATACTTTGCACTCTTCTTTCAGTTGGTTGACAGTATGCTTATGATCCACTGTCGAATAGCCTTTCCGAAATGCAGTTTGTCCTCTTGGTTGATTTGAATTGAGTACTTGTTCCAATCTTCTTGTGACAATGATTGTGAATACTTTGTACATTGTAGACAGTAGACTGATAGGCCCAGTGACGGATTTAAGCCAATTGGACCAATTACACCCAATCGGACCCCACGCTTGAGGAGCTCGTCGTTGAAGCAAAATGAAATCATGAAAAATCTAATAAATGAAGAATAATGGTTTAGATTTACTATTATGGATGGACTTTTACACCCTAAAATTCAAACATCTAATTTTTGTAGATCCACAAAAAAAAAAAATTTTTCTTGAAAAAATTGAATGTGAATGAATCGATTTTATTTTTTCTTGAACATGTGCGAAAAATTTTCTATTTAAATTTAACACTACTTTTGTAGATTCCAATATATTCTTAACTAATATTCTGAAAATATTTTCTGAGTACTTAAATCAGATGACTCAAATAAATTAATGGTGTGTGAATCCTTTTTCAATTAGAATTAAGTATGCATACTATATGTGAATGTTGCTAGAAAATATTGAAAAAAGTTTCACAGTTTAAATGAATAATAGAAGGTTATTAATTGATCTTGGATTTATGACTAAAGTAGATGAAATTTGCATTTTTACACATAAATATCTATAAAGCTGGAACAAATCTTACAAATGGGAAGTGGGTTATAAGTGGAATTTGCAGAGTAACGGTGAGCATCTTTTTTAAACAATACGATATCCAACAAGTGAATCATTAGATCTGTTCTTACCAGGAATTTTATCAAAGATTCTACTGTTATTACTGATAATTGATGAAGATATAACCAATCGCAATAATTAGTTAATATTCATTTTAAAGTAAATCATTCAAAAAACTTCATAAATCTTGATTTTTCCTGGATAAACAAACATGCAAAGAATTTTAAAATGTTCAGGTCACTTAAAAACTACAGGAATATCTTGATTATTGCAGTTAATGTTGCCACGAAAAATACCGCAATTCCTATATTATTCTTATAAATATTCTTATATTATCCTCCAAAATTCTTCCTTTATTTTTTACTTCCTCCTTAAATAAGATAAACATCATTATCTTAGTTGTGATTTTTTTGTCTCCAACTAAATTTACGTAATTTTATCGAACGTCGTCCAGCTCTAACTCTTTGTCTGACCGCCTCTCTACTCTTCTTTATTCAAAGGCGAACTTATTTTATTTATCCAGTTTCCTTATTGTTCGATGATAGGCAAGCGATCAAATTTCCTTATTGTTTGATGAAAAGCAATCCAACCTTTTTATTGCTCTTCATTTTTTTTTTTTTTTTTGAAGTGCAAAAGCCACACTCCCAGTGCGGGTCAGTTTCCTGACAACCTCATGAAAGTTTGCTACTAGAGATGCGTACAATTGCTATTTTAGCGATGCTTCTACTTCCATTTTCTTTCCCAGACATTTCCAATTTCTATACAAAATTGCCAATTAATTTCAAAATTCCAACAATTATAAACTTAATAACTACAATTATTCGTTTTGGAGCTCCATCAAGATCGTATCAGACCTCACGTTAGAAATTATCTATATTACTGAATTTCAATGTCGTGATATAATAAATGATCAATAAATACCAGGCTGTGGATAAATAAACTACAAACAAAACAAACTTAAACATCCTAATTTACTTAAAAGGTTTATTATAAAAAAAGCACTTTTCATATAAAAATCCATCGATAAGCTATTATATAATAATCGAATACAGCAACAGAACAAACATATATTCAAATAACAAAATACGCTCGTATCTCTAATATGTAAAGTTTTTATATAATGAGTGGGTGACCGGTTAACGAACACCTCCCAGAACAAAATAAGGGACCCGCGGACTGACAGAATGACAGGCTTAGGCCTTGTGCATTCGTAGACTTACAGGTAAGGATAGGAGAATAGTGGTTTTTCCCGATTAAAATGAACTCGGAGACAACTTAAAACAAATCAAAATTTTTCCCAATTAAAATGAATTTGGAGACAATGTAAAACAAATCAAAGACGATTAAAATGAACTTGGAGACAACGTAAAACAAATCAAAGATTTATTAATTAAAATGAACTCAGAGACAACTTAAAACAAATCAAAGATTTATTAAGATTAGATAAAAGAGAGTTTTTACAATTTTTTGGTGTTAGAATGGCACCCATATCAGGTTGAGGTCAATAGGCTTGAGGATCTCTACAACGACAATGCTATTAATCACTTCCGAAAAATCTTAAAGGAAAGAGAAAAGCAATTGACATTCCTACAAACGGAAAATAAACATGATAAATGAAAATTCAAGACTGTGTATGTATATACAGGGTGTAAATTATCTCCTTCAAAAAAACTACACTACGACGTAGACAAAAGCTGCATTTTTCATTTTTTGTTATAATGATAAAATCGAAGCAGATTTCATTTTTCTTGATAAAAACTGTTTGGAAAACATTGAGTAGACGATAGTATATACAGTTTAAGTTATTCACCACCAGGCGCAGCACTATCACGCTACATGCAATTTGTAATAGGAAGTTTAACATTGAGCTTCGCTACTGTATGTATACTTTGCTTATTCCTTTATTATATATGATATTTTTTTATAAATAAACATTTTCGATAATTTGGAATGAAGTGCTCAAAATACTCTAATTTTGCATTTTCCTAATCGTTTAATGTTTCAAGAAAGGGGAAAAATAGATTTAAAAGGTGGAATTGTCAAAAAATCACAACATTTTTTTAGCATAAAATACATGTAAAGTTATGAAAAAATAACACAAATGGAGTGAATAAAATTTTATTTTTTGGACAAAGATTATAATCAAACAATAAACAAGATCATAATTACTCTATTAATGTCAAATAATAGCACTATTAATACAAATACTAAAATATAAGGCAATATTTAACTTGATCTGCCACAATGCAATGAAATAGTTAGATATATGAATGTTTATTGAATATTTCTAATGTAGAATTAGCTTAGAAAAACAAATTCTAAGCTAGAATTTGTTTCAATCTTAAATTATTACATATCTTTACTATTAAATCAATACAGTTGCTGTTGTAAATACAACATCAGCATCAATTTCTTATTTTAAGCAGTGAAAGTAGAATCTTGCCAAATATAATATTTCCTCACCTTTGAAAGGTTCTATCTCCAAGCGAAAGATATTTTCTATCTTCTATAACCTCGTATTTGCTCATTCTTACATCTATATGCTAAACAATATATACCAATATTTTTAATCAAAAAGTAATATCCAAATTTTTTACTTTATATTATAAAAATTTTCTCAAAAACAATATAAATCGTTATTATAAAAATCGATTAAAAATATTAAGTGAGGTAAACGTCACGTACATTGATAGATTTTTGAACTACATAAAGTTTTTAAAATTTATATTTATACTATATCTAATATATAAGCTCGATAGCATGTGTGATTGAGTAAGTGTGTAATGGAAATTCTCAGCCCTAATCACTGTGTGAATAAACTTCAAATTTGGCACGGAGGTAGGATTTTGGATGTGAAATCAAATCCAAATCCTAAAATTTTTAACAGTAAAAAATATTGAAAATTAAAAAAATAATATTGTTGTCAATAAATGGCGCAATATCCTTTAGCGGTTCGATTATTAAAAAAAAAAAACTCTTTTTTAAAAAAGCTTATTTTTATTATTAACCTTAAGTGATTTATTTCTTTGATTTAAAATTTTTATTCACTTTTTATTACTATATACAGTATTTGTTACATTAAGATAACAAATACATTCCTTGAAAGAGATAGAGGGCGTAATTAAAACAAATTCCTGTACTCGGAATAATAAAAGACGAAATAAGTGTGTAGGAAATAGAGGGAAGGATACTGATAAAAATGTGATAGAAAATAAAGCACATTTCAATTGCCTCTTATAAGACACAGATGAGACAATGGGTGAATTCTGTCTTCATCTACAAAGAAATAGCAATTATCCTAATACTGTAAATAAAGAAAATTTAATGCGAAAAGAAGCAAGTACTAAATTAAACCAATATAGTATTAACAATCTATTAACATTCAATATTAACAGAAATTATTAGTCGATTCCATGTGGACCAATACTTATTTTAAGAAATGATTCTGTCACTTAGTAACCTCTAGTTTGTAAGGGGATAAAATGGAGAGAGAGGAAAAAGGAGGACATATTTTATCATTTATCTCATACTTAATTTAAGTTATATGCCAGACTGCTACAATGCCTTAATAGTTTCAAAACTGTAGAATAAATCCATAAGCGATAGTTCTTTATTGTTATTGTTTAAGTTTATAAATTTATATTAACATAACAAATAATTCGAAAAGAATTCAACTTCAAAGAGCAAGATATAGTTTCAATGTCAAATAAAAATGCGATTTGTTTGAATCTGTTGGTGTATCGATACCTTTATTAATAAATATTCATTTTATTTTTAAATTTTCTACTGTATATAAGTTTCTTTGAAGTTTTTCAATAATATTGCTGAAACATAGTCTATTATAAAAGTACTATAGTTATACACGACAATTTACAAAACAATGGAAACAGAATTTTCCATAAAATTACATCATCGAAAATTAAAAGCTGCTTAATAATGATCTGTACTTTTTAAGTAAATCTTTCTTTAAAAGATTTCGCATTAAACTAATAACAGATATTTTAATTAGGAACTTATAAAGAAATTTATGATAAATAATATTTCTATGGTTAATTCTTTAATTCAAAACGTTCTAGCATAACAGGTTTATATTACTTATCTCTGTTGTTGATGTTTGAAATTTCGATTGAAAGCTTTATAATCTAATTCTTATGCAATCGTTTAAAAATATAGTACTGTATATCACTTTTTAATTTATCGCAAATGTATGTATCAAATTTCTTAAGTTAGATATTAAAAAAAAGTTATGTTTAAATTTACAATAACAACTTGAAATAATCGCAATGTTCTTAAGAAATTTTGAAAAAAATATCCTAAATTATTTTAAACGTCGATAGTTTATTACTGTATATAATTTAAATGTCATTTGAGTAAATTTAAACATAACTTTTTTTTAATAACAACTTGAAATAATCGCAATGTTCTTAAGAAATTTTGAAAAAACATCCTAAATTATTTTAAACGTCGATAGTTTATTACTGTATATAATTTAAATGTCATTTGAATTAAATGTGCCGTTTTCCAACAATTTCAAAATTTCGCAATGTCACTACATTTAAAAACTGTGTCAAATAACAATAATAATGAATGAAAATGTTGAACGTCTTACATTTTGAAATTGTTATAAAGGTACAGAATATCTTTATAACAATTACCATATTATAATAATATTTACCAAAATATTTTTCAATCAAAAATAATAATAATAATAATAAATTTTATGGAAAATTTGAATGTTAGCAAAATTTTACAACTTTCCATTTCTGTCTATAAAAAATTTGCATCTTAATATCAACTTAGTCTAAAATCAATAAATATATAAATACAAATGTTTCTGACTCTTTTCGCGACGATTTTTTATGATGTCTGGAAGAAATGCGCTTCCAAATTCATACAAATAACTACTTGTATAGACTTTTGAAAGAACAGTATATATTTTGTCTATGTATTAAAAACTAATTAAAAAAAATGAACAATTTCTATTCACGAACATTAAACAGATGTTCCAGGAAAAGAAAAAGAATTCTAAAATATATGTGTAATGAATTTAAACTAAATTGAAAATTATGAAAAGTCTCTCATAAACAAAAATATACTGTAAATTTCTTAGTAAAATTTTACATTACCGAAATTGTTTTAATTCTCCTAAATAGCTGAAATTTTGAAATTTATATCCTGAAAATTTATTTCAAATATACAATAGTATAATTCAGTATAAATACTGTTGAAAATAATACAATGTTAAATATTTACATTAACATTGTACAGATAAATACATTTATTTTGGTCTCCTTTAACTGATAGGAACATTTTTAATCAGTATATTTATCGTTATTTAGCCATTGAGAAATACGCAGTAATCGTTTATTAAATCAAAATGGCGATTTCGACTATGAAAATTTCCAAATTTTTGAAATAAAATGTAGTATTCAAACATAAAATGGAGTATAGTTTATTCAGAAATTGTTTACTATCAGTTACGATTCGGTTTCACTACTATCATCGTACTAAAAACGAAACTGAAAAACTTGAAAACAAAATTTGTATCAATAATCGATTCGGCATTATGTAATCATATGACGTGTCAAAAACAAGTTCAGTTTAATAAACAAAAAAAATGATGTAATAAATAAAATAAATAAATGATATAATGTTTAATAAACTATATATTATCTGAATGAGTTACCGCCAAGTTTTGCAGATAATCTGGAGGTAGCGATCTTCCATTGAATTTGGCTATTTTTTGTACCACACTTTCGGCTTTTTCTAAACGATTATGACTCAGATACCATCTTGGCGATTCCGTCACGAACCTAAGCAAGAAATAAAAGTCGTCATCATCAAACTTTTACTTAAATGATTCATCATCTTTCACTTGATATAACTATCGCCTTACCGAAGCACGGCGAAAGTGGTACACATCGAAAGGGGGCCGAAACATGCAAAAAAATCCCTAATGGTCCAGAGGTCAAAGATCAAACGTTTACGAGATATAGAGGCATCTATGCGGCATAGGTATTGGAGCACTGGAACGGACGCGTCGCGTCGCAGATTGCAGGCACAACGCTAAACCACATGCGCCATTTGCAATATACGGAACTTTGCGGGTCTCTATCTCGTAAACGTTTGATCTTTGACCTTTGGTTCACTAGGGATTTTTGCTTTTCCCCCCTTTCGATGTGTACCACTTTCGCCGTGCTTCGGTAAGGTGACAATTGTACTTTTATAACCTTATATCGTTAAAGCACAATCAACAGATAGATTTATTGAATAATAATTAATAAAACTGTTATAAAGAACTATACTTGACGACAGAATATAGAGTCTATGGGAGAGCCGAAGTTCATTTATATCACTACGCCGATGATATAGTCCACTAAATTATTCGCGACGTTACGGTAAAGGCAGTAACACACTGAACGCGACGCGAAGCGAAGTATAAGAAAGCAACTTCGCGCGGTTACGCGCGTACAGTGTGTCTTGGACTAGCTTGTGCCGTGCGGCTGCTCGAGTTAACGCGCGAAAGGAGATGAAAAAGTTGAACTTTGACCAATCAGCACGTGCGAACAATACGGTGCGGCAAGACGCGAAGGAAGCAATCAACCAATAGAAACGAATGTTTCATATACTTGGAAAATGGCGGAAGTTCACCCATGTGGTTTGGATTCAGATATAGAATTTGATTTTAGAAGTACAAAAAAAGATCATGTCTATATGATATGATATTAAAAGAACACCGAAAATATATGATCACGTCTTTCTAACAACAAATCAACCACACTCCACAAACGACCTCTATCGGCAAATCCATATTTCATACATGAGAAATAACTCGACTGCAATGTAGACAGGCTGCGGCGCAGTGCAACGCGAAGCGAATGATGTAAAGTTTTCTCTCAAGTACAGTAAATTCCACTTAATTGGGACACGTTGGGACTAAGCCATTTTGGCCCAATTAAGCAGCTGTCCCAATTAAACGAAGTAATGATAAATTCAAATTTTGATCCAATTAAGTGGCTATCCCAATTAAACGAAGTAATAATAAATTCTAAATTATAAAATATGTAATTCATAGGTAAATAAATAATAGGTAAAATGGCAGGATTCTGCTTTTCACGGAATCCGAGATTTTTGCATAATATTTTTAATCATATTACTGGAGACCAAAATAAATGTATTTAACTGATAGGAACATTTTTAATCAGTATATTTATCGTTATTTAGCCATTGAGAAATCATGAGAGGTGTGAATATAATTATAATTGTTCTTGCTACGTACAAAATTTTCTCATCCGTAAAATCATTCATACATGCAAGTTTGTCGATAAAATGCACTATAACACATGAATGTTTTTTCTATGTTTTTTTATTAATTATATATCAAAAGCATCAAAAAAGCTGTGATAAGATCAGAGAAAGTACAATATTTTATCAGATGTATATTCAGAGTGGGAAGGAAACTTGTACAAATAGCACAAGAGAATGAAGGCTTAAAATATTAAATGTGCAAGAAATAAGTAAAATAATATAATTAAAAATGACAAGATTCTGCTTTTCACGGAATCCGAGATTTTTGCATAATAATTTTAGTCATATTACTAGTAATAAATCAGTATATAAATCAATCGCGAAAACGGGAACCGATAAGTAGCTATATGAAAAAGTACTTATCACAACGAAGTATGAATATCTGTGCGCGACGCCATCTTGAAAGCGACAACGTCATGTGCGACAATACCTGTGCGGCGACGCCATTTGAACCAGCCGGTAAAATAATAATGTGTCATCTTTGATTCGCTTCGCATCGCGTTCAGTGTATCACGGCCTTAAATTGCTATAACATAATGACAATTTTGGCAAATAAGCTATAAACTTCGAATAAAATTACGATATTAACATGATTTTAACGTGTAATAAACTGTCTGCATTTATAATATTTACGATGATCAGATGCGCCATAACGTTCTGTGCATTCCAATCGACATTATCTGTGTATATATATAATATATAAATCCATAAATTGCTTAAGTAACTTATGAATTGCATAAAATCATAACCCACATAATCGTAAGAATAATTCCCGGCGTATTCTTTTAAAACAAGGTGTAAAACCATAGCAAGTTTTCGTCATCACGATTCATTTAAAACAAGGTATAAAACTATAGCAGGTTCGTCATTACGATGACGGTCACGTGACGTTTTACTTCGCGTTCAATATGGCAGCGGTACATGGTTCGTTTACCAATTTTGAGATAAATTTTTCGAAATACGTCAAGCAAATTACATTGAAATGTTTATTCGAAACTGAAAACTGAAAACACAGAGGTACGATTACATAAAAATAAACACCGTTCTTACTCACAGTATTATCGTTTACATAGAAATCGATTGTTTCCGTACGCATTAACAACGTCACAAAAATTGGTAATACGCTGCTCCCATAGAATCAATACTGACTTCCGATGCTGTCGTCAAGTATAGTATCAATTTTTCCAGTTATTAGAGAAGATATTTCAAGTTTTATAGTTAAAAAAGAGCGCTCGTCTTTTATTTCAACCATATTGTTATCGGAACTGGCGGAGAATTGGTGAAAATTGATATTGATGGGAATGTCATTGACTGTGGATTTAAAAGCAGGAATAAAACATCTAAATAAAATATTAAACATAAACAAAAAGTAATGTAAACATCCTTGTTTGGTCCTGCGAAGTTTGTTTTTTAAAAATGATGCGTAATTATATTGGAAGTCACACAATTTGTAATTTTATGCCGATGGATTTAAAATCATCATCAGAATGCGAATGTTTACAAAGATACTGTAAGTACTACATTAACAATGGTGTGGAGACAAAAAATGTACACGTATTTCGTTTTATTTGAAGTTTGTTGGTGTTCTGTTCGTCGTACAAGCTTAATAAACAAACCTTAAACTATCAGATTCACAAAAATGAACGATCAAGTTATATTTTTCGATTTTTTTTTGTAGTCCATTGTTAACTATATTTTTATGTTATATATGCAATATAATATGTGCTCCCGTATAACGCGAAAGATACGTTCCGCATTATAGAGAATCGTGTTATACGAGACACTCATTATCGGACAATCTTTACGCAAATTTAACTTGTCTATGACTTCCAGCACTGATCGCATATTGCTAATGAGATCTGCGTTAGTTTCGAATTTGATTTTATTGTGTGCAGTGTTAATTAACTTGTTTTAAAGAAGGTTTCTTTTAATAAAGGAAAAAAAAACAAAACATTGATTTTATTGTGTGTAGTGTTAATTGTTTTAAAGAAAGTTTCTTTTAATAAAGGGGAAAAAAACAAAACAGAATACAAGTAACTAAATTTTATAAAATATTATATACAAGTAGCTCCCCTATAACCCGGATTCCGAAAATGCGGATTCGTATAACAGGATGGAAAAATTGTTAAAGTTGTCATGGAAACGACATAAAACATCGTTTGGTTTTCGGTACAGTCGTAGGTAAGTTACGCTTAAAAAAATTATCCTACGCTTTATACGAGACGGTTTATAGCATTGTATGAGTACTAGTCGCAATTTTTTCATCGTATTATAGGGGAGCGCGTTATACGAGAGTTCACTGTACTGTACTTTTTATTATTTTATATATGATATTAAATTACAGACAAAAATTATCAATGTGTTAGTCTTTAAATGTTAAAATCTTTTATTCTTTGATTTCAACAAAAAATAATGACTGAATTCTGCTTTTCACGGAATTACCAAATGTGATACCATTTGATAGATCTCATCAAATTGATAAAAAATTATAATAGAACCATAGACGAAAGCGGCACCGATTAGAAGATATTTCGAAAAATTACCTCAGAATTGGTAAACGAACCATGTACCGCTGCCATATTGAACGATAAGTAAAACGTCACGTGTTAAACGAACCATGTACCGCTGCCATATTGAACGAGAAGTAAAACGTCAGTGACCATCATCGTAATCACGAAAACCTGCTATGATTTACACCTTGTTTTAAAAGCCAAAAATACGCGGGAATTATTATTACGATTATACGAGTTATGATTTTATGCTGAAATCCATAAGTTATTCATGCAATTTATGGATTTATATATTATATATACATTCATTTATAATATATATTTGCATCAAGATGTATAATTACATCATTTTGAGTGTTCTTGCCAAGGAGTTTGAATATAATTCTTGCGCGACACCTTCAAGTTGTATTACAGTAAACACCCGTATAACGTGCTCTCCAATAACACGAATTTATATAATAAAATCGCTCTTCTATAGCACGAATTCGTGTAATTTTACATGTTGAAAGTGTCGCGCAAGACATTGTCCCTTTCAAGATGGCGTCGCGCAAGTATCCGATAATTTGTTGTGGTAAGTACTTTTTTATATAGTTACTTATCGGTTCCGTTTTCGCGATTGATTTATATACCGATTTATGTGATTAAACTAAATTACTTAGTTTAATCATATAAATTAATATGATTATATTATATAAATTAATATGCATAAGATATATTAATTTATATAACATTATTAATTCAATGAATTATACGACTTTTTTATATAATATGTTTATTTTTACAGAATTAAGTTGAATCGAATAGGAACAGACAATTAAACCCAAAAATTTTGGTTAAATTTTTATTTATAAAAAAAAAATAAATAAAGATTCAACATTATGACAACCTCATTATGAAATAAGTTAGAAGAAAATCATTCAAACATAATTGTAGTTGATGGAAGCCTTGGGTTCAATTCTTAGTCCTACACTTCCAGAGTTTTTATCAAGAAGGGTTCGGGCCCGGACTATTGAGCCCCATCCTTTATATAATGGCTGACCTCACTAGGGGAATGAGGCTCCTGAGAAAAAATGGAATGCCCGCCATTTAGTACTCATTCAGTGGAAAGCGGCGTTAAGCCACACAGAAAACATTTATAATTTTGCAATGCTTTGATTTCTTTAAAATTTTTATTTTATAAAATATAAAAATGTAATTTATTTCATTCAATATCAAATTTTTTCGTATTTTGCTAATAAATTGCATTCTTTCATCGCAGTCATTAGTCTATTTTAATAAAAATGCAACTGAAAAATTGAAGAAACTTTTCGGCTAATAAGCAAAAATATTATAATTAAAGCTTTGGAATTGAAAATCTCTGATGTGACCTTTAATGCTCGCAATGAAGTGAATTTCAAAATTATATACTCTAAGGCTAAGACAAATGTTCCGAAATTGTGAATCCCGATCCACATGATCGCGATCTGATTTTTGGTGAATCGCGAAAAGATTTTGAATTTGAAAATTTTGTAATTATATAGCCACAACTTATACGTCTAGCATTTATAAGGCTAGATAAGTCTCGAAAGTTTGTCTTTAAAGCTAAGCTTTAAATGACAAACTTGTGGTTCGTCGTAGTACTAAAACTTTGGAAAGCACTGCTCTAGAATATGCATAAGAAATTTAAAAAAAAGTAATTTAAAGATTTTCCACCAAGAAAGCAGGTGGTGCTTAATGAATTCTATAAGCTATGAAAAAATAAAAAATAGTTTGTTATAAAAAAATAAGAATATTACCGTAGTTACTAATATAGTAGTAATATTATATACATTAAAAACATTATAACAAAACAAATTAAAACTTTAAAATGATTTTTTAATATTCCAATTAAAAACACCATCTATGTAATAAAAACATTAATAATTATAAAATTATTTTAAATAAAACTTGTGAATTAAAAAATAGAAATATGTTCAAATAACTATAAAATTTATGAATCCAAAAAATGCACTAAAATATGTAGAATATATTTAATATGCAGGTTATGCCATCTTGCGGCAACTATATCCATTATTTTAATATTTTTGCAACAGAAGTACATTGATATAGTAATAATATCATCATTATATTTTAATATTGTCGCATTCAATAAACGAGATTATAATCAGGAAATAAGTTTAAATAATTATTATAAAAAATATAATTTAATAATAACATACCGTAACACAGAATGCGTAACATTTAGTCCTATTTAATTAATAATAATAATAATAATAATGTTTATTAAACAATTAGGGAGGATCCCCTGTAGATTATGAGATACAAAAATTACATAGCAGATAAATATATAATGATACATAAAGAGAAATTACATAAAACTAAATAACTATAGGTAATAAAGTTGAATTTATAACAAGCCAAACACGTCTCTAATGAAATTAAATATGTTAAAAACACTCTTTATTGCCACGTCTTGGAAGGCAAGATGAATTTTATTGGGAGGGAGCTGTGAAATTTTTTCTATATCATATTTATTTCTAAAAGGTTCGAGGGTAGAGCAGGTTTGAAATAAATGGCTTATGTCGATAATATCATGATTACAAAACGGACAATTTTTTGGAGGATATAGTATGATAATTTTGTCTGAAAATCGGAGATGAAATTTATTAAGACGGATTTGCATCAGAATTTCTTTTAAGTTAAAATTGAGATTACTATGAATGTAATATTCAGTTTGATTCGGGTCCAGAATGAGCTTATACCAATTATGAAATGAAGAATTTTGTAGTTATTTCATATCTTCAGTTATTGAATGAAAAATAGCATTATTAATCAGTTGATTCTGGATAATCTTACAAAATATATATATATATATATATTTTTTTTTTTTGTATTAAAATTACTAAATACGACTTCTATCTGTAGTACATCCGATGTATTTTTAAACAAATTCTATACAGTATTATATTCAATCTGACAACTCGCAAACAAAGATAATGTTTATATCTTACTTGTTAGTTATTTTTAATCTTGTTTACAAACTACTTTCCCCGCTGTTTAAAGTTCATTTAATTTTGGAAGTGGAAGTGAAACTATTGGCTAAAATCGAGCTATAAACACATTTTTTTTCCACCATACTGCCAAGTAATTCTTTTGCCAAGATGCGGAGCGTTTATTCAAGATGTGACAATATTAGAGGAAACTCTTATTTTTTTCGCATCCGGACCAAATCTAAAGTGTTGTTTTGGCTCCATCCCACCGTGTACACACAAAACGGACGAAACTTGTAAACAATTTTTTCTGTATACTCTACAACATAGGCTTGTATATAAGTTTATAAAAAAATATTATTAATTATACTTACCACCAGTAGACCAGGAGACAAGAGAAAGGAAGCGAGGTGACAAGAGCCAAATGGATCCAATTTCTTATCAGGTAGGCGAGGCCGGACAGGAGTATCATGGCAAAAGAAAAGAAGATGCAATAAAGCATTCCACAGCGAGCTCTTCGTTTAGGATCCATTAACTCTATGGCTGAGATAAATACGTCATCATTTAACGGTGTAGAACAAAGAATAAAAATTACGAAAAATATAACTGACCCATAATGAAGGATATTCTGTACAAGGAAGGAAATCCCAGACCCAGAAAGCCTCTGCAGACAATGAAGAATGTGTAATTCGGTGAAAAAACAGATATAAAACTGACTAAGACGTCCACTACGATGATGATGAGCAAAGTCGGTTTCCTCCCGAATCTGAAATATCGATCAGAATTAATATTTAAAATATTATAATTTTTAATTAAGGCGATAATAATTTCTACGGTCTTAAATTTCGATAACACATTAGGATCAATCGCCGTGTTGAAAATTAATTTCAAACCAGAAATGATAAACTACTAAACTTAAATTCTTTCAATTCATCACATATGATAGTTTTCTTCTGGTCTAACTCTCGATCAACTCGGCCTTCGAACAACAACAGTTTAAAATCTTTTATTTTTCAACGAATAAATGCATTTCGAGTTGAAAATTTACATCAGTATATCTGAAGCTGTCATTACATCGTTTTTTGTTTCACCTTCACTTATTATTTGTTTAATTCTAGCTTAAAAGTAGAGGTGAATGATATTTTTGTATCGCAAGTTGGGATATTCTTTGATAATGGAAATGCCGGAGTAAAATTAGAGAAACTAGAAATTACCCACTCATATAAATGAGTGGATATCACGTGATTATATTTCCGGAAATATAATCACGTGATTTAATCTAATAAAGCTGTATATAATGACAAAAACACCTCCGAATACGTATAGGGAATCCATCGATGAGGGAATCGTAAAATGGCATCCATTATTATGTTACAGCGCCATCTACAGACTTTGTCTTTTTTAGAGGAACTACTTGTAATTCCTCTAAATTAATTTTTAAATTATTAATAACAACATATAATTTGGACTGTCGCAGACATCCAAAAATTAGACCTTTCTAACGATACTCTATTTATAGAAATCGGTACAGTATTCAACCGAAAAAGGGACATCCAGCCAGCCAGCCACGTTTGACTATTACTAATATAATAATGCTGATTTTAGAAATGAGTGTATATCTGTGGTGTGGATACCTGGTTTTTTTGGTGGAGAAACTAACCTATCGCCTACATATCCATAAATGGCATTCCCAAATAAGCTTCCAACGTAGAACGCAGACATGGCTACCGAAGTCATCCAACTTCTATCGCAGACGACATTCATCTGAAAAATAAATTTTTTAAATACATTATTGTATTTCGTTCAAATAATTTTCGTCGATAGAAAAATTAGTGAGAGATGCACACCTTGAAGTAGTCGATACATCTCTGGTAAAATGCATTAATATCTAAAAATCGCTAAATATCTTAAATAGATACGCGCCAGATTTACGACAAAATGAAAGATGATGTCGTGATTAATAAATAAACTAACAAGGTAAGATAAATTTGAGGATTAATTATTATTAGTAATGTCTTGGAAATTAGTTATGTTCGACATGGATAAGCATCAGTTGAAGAAAAGACAATGTCAACAATAGGAGTAATTTCATTTTACAAAAAGCTATTGTTTTTTTTTTATGTGAATATTGCGTGTTCCAAAGATCATACTCGAACAAGATAATTCAAAAATCGAAATTTTAGATAAGAAAAATAAATCATTTCCACCCAACTGGAAACGCCCAACGTAATGTAAAATTTCGAAAATTTCCCGGATAACTGTCGCTATGGCAATTCGACGAAAAAAAATTTTTTGAAGAACACTGTAACCCGATTGATCGAATATTCTATGATGATGTTATCTAATTTCCGAGGAAAATGAAGCTTTATAATTATGCAAAAGTTTCTCAAAACGAATCTCTAAACATTGCCATTTTCCATCTGGATGGTTTGAAAATTTATATAAAAATTTAAAACCTTTGATTTTGTATTTAAACAAAATAAGAAGAAAATACCAAAACGAAATAAGAATTATATTCATCTTTTCCATTATTTTTCATTAAAAATGAATAAACACTCAGGTCACTCCATCTCATGTGGGATAAATCCGGGTGAGATGGCACACCTTTTTTTGTTTACTGATAAAATTATTAATAATCATAACCAAAAACTTTTATTATTCAAAATAGCTTACATGCAACCATATGCAAAAAGTAATGTTAAAAATTAGTTAATCAAAATGAAAAAATATAACATAATAAAGAATTTTTAAAAAGTTGGAAAAAACCATCTCACCCAACCATATTGGGTAAGATTGTTTTTATCCAACTTTTTTCATTTTGCTTAAACTAATTTTTGACATTACTTTTTGCATATGGTTTCATGTAAGCTATTTTGAATGATAAAAGTTTTTACTTTTTTCATTTTGCTTAACTAATTTTTGACATTAATTTTTGCATATGGTTCCATGTAAGCTATTTTGAATGATAAAAGTTTTTGATGATGATTAATTAAACAAAAAAATAGGTGCTCCATCTCTCCAGGTTTTACTCTAATTTGGATTTTAATTATCTTCAAGAAAGCACATCAGTGTCTATTCTGTTCAAACAAATAAATGGCAGTTGCTATATGCCATAATCATTACCACAATATCATCTTAGCTCCAGAACGTGAATATACTTAGCTGAGCCGTCTCTCCCGCCGCACCATCTCTTCCAGATTTACCCTACACCAAAATTATGTTCGTATAAGATGATTACTTAGATCAGCGTTTCTCAAACTTTTTTCAATCACGACCCCATTTTTCATTACGAGATTTTTCGCGACCCCAGATATTAAATATGAAACAAAACATACAAGTACATAAATCATTTACACACTTAAGATGAACACAATCAGCCAACTACACTGAAAATTCATATGTTGTCATACGTTTAATGTTGGGCGTTTGTGAAATTACATAATAAACTGAAATTCAAGTGTTTGAATTTAATTTTTGCGACCCCCAGCATTTCGCTTCGCGACCCCCTTTGAGGTCGCGACCCACAGTTTGAGAAACGCTGACTTAGATCAATAAAACCCCAGTTAATAATATTTACGAAAATACTGTATTATTTTTATAATAAAAATTTTTTTATATTTTCTCTTATAACTACATTATATTTATTATTTAGTATTCTTGTCAACTGTAAGAAAATACTTTAATCACAGCTAATATTTGAATCTATTTTTTTCTGTTTTTATAAAATCAATGAAAAACAATATCATCATAAATTATTATTATTTCCTTATTGGAATATAAAATAATATTTTATAAAACTTTTGCCAGTACTTCCATTGATTTATATACTTTTTTTATGTGAAATAAATTATAAAAATTACAATGCAATTTTCGTATGTTGGTAAACTCGTAAAACTGGTAGTAGTAATATCTCTCGCTAAAGGTGTTTCCACACCTCTAGCGAGAACGATTTCTGTTAAACTTAAGCAAGAATCAGGGCACTTGATGCCAACTGAAAAAGTTTGCATAATTTGTCTTTAAATATTTTATATATCTCTTTTGCATTTTACATTTGTTTGATGTGATATAATGTGGAAACAGAAATTAAGGAGAAATATTTGATGATTCCCTCTAGAGGTGCGAGAATAAAGGTAAGCATCTTTATTCTCGCACCTCTAGCGAGAATCATCAAATATTTATTTTGCCCTGATGTTAAAAAACTTAAGCAAGAATCAGGGCATCAAGTGCCCTGATTCTTGCTTAAGTTTTTTAACAAAAATCATCTGAACACGTTTATTAATTTTTATATAAATAAATTTTTAACAAATAAAGAATATAACCTATTCTTTGGTTAAATTTCGAGGGAAAAAAATTCACAAATCATTACTTAAAGTTCTGATTACCTGAGAATTGTATCTGTAGAAATATCAAAGTAAATTACTAATTGACTGAACATAAATATAAATCATTATAAATTGTTTGATAAAAATTATAGGAAAGGGGTGAACAAAAAGTTTTTCATTAATTTATAGAAAAACCAATGCCAGATTTTTGCATAGTAAAAAATTATACTAACTTTTTTTTTATTTAGTAAAATTTAATATATGTATATATTATATAGATATCATTTCGAAAACACTAATAATTTATTCACATGAAAAGCAGTATTTGTGTTTGCAGCATGTCAAAAATTTCCAAAATATTATATAAATTAAAATTAGCTATCATTTATTAAACCAATTTATTTTTATTAAACCAATATTTACAAGTGTACAAAAGTACAAAGTAACCCCCCCTATTTTTATGCAAATACATTAGGAATTTTTATAGAACAAATTATGTGTTCGGAGCTCTAATAAAGAAGGTGTTAAGCAATTTAGATAAAGGACTGTAAGGGATGAATAAAAGATCTGTTTTTCTGGTGGTTCTTGCTGGTATGTTTAGCTATTTTAGATAAACGACTGTAAGGGATGAATAAAAGATCTGTTTTTCTGGTGGTTCTTGCTGGTATGTTTAGCTGGATGAGTTCTGTAAGAAAATATCCCTGTAACATATTTGAAATAAGTTTGACATCTTTGTTATCAAGTAGTTAAGAAATTTTCTTGATGTTTAGTTCTTTGAATTTTGAGTCATAAAGCATCTTGGGCTGAAACAAATCAAATTTCGATTATAATATTGATGAGAAAATAATAATTAATTGCACGCAAACCAAATCAGCAAAACTGTCTTTTCTTTTAAATATAAGTTAATTTCATTCTTTACATGCTAATAAACACAAATTCTTAAAATTGTTTTATTAATTTAATAAGAATTTAGAAATTTTGTTTTTTACTGCAAATGACTATTAAAGCATCGTATAATTCAATAGTGAGATTAACAGTCCTAAAAAACATCTATAACAGCAGATAATTAATCTAATAGTGGAGCAAGATAGTCTCAATGAATATACACGGTCCCAGCTAAACTAACATTTATTTCTTGCTAATTAAAAAGTATTAAATACAATTTAAGAAAAAAATTCCATACATAAAATTACAACAACAGCAAAAACAATAAATTTTATATCAAGGAATCATCATTACATTCTGTAGAAAACTATCGAATTTGAATAAATTGAAGAAGTAAACTAAGGCGGTGAGCTACTTTGCGCTACATTTTACCCCATTATGCTCTCTACAGCATACATCTTAATCATTGTAGAAAACTATCGAATTTTGAATAAATTGAAGAAGTAAACTAAGGCAGTGAGCTACTTTGCGCTACATTTTACCCCATTATGCTCTCTACAGCATACATCTTAATCAGACTGGCGCGAAATATATCTGGTAGATTTTTGTATGTCCTATTTACATACTACTCTATATGATTCATCATATATTTTATTATAGCTTCATTCTGTTAGCTATAAATTATATTTTAAATGTAAAAAATATCGATAAGCCCAAAAACTATAAAACTTACTTTGACTAGAATGATATAAATATTATCTATAAACAAATAATTTCAAATTAAAGGATACATATAATTCCTCAGTCGTATTGATTAAAACTAAAATATACTTATATAAAGAATGAGAAAATGGCGTCGAACTGTATTAACCAGCGACCCATCTCACCCCACCTTATTGTATATAATAATCACGAGAGAAACGACGAATGTGTTCGCGATTTAAGTTACTCATTCATACACAGTTTTCGAAGAGTTTGTTATCTGATAATTCATTAAGTAAAATGCCATTTCTCTACTCACACTCGGTTACCAGTTGGCCAAAATTTCCAGTTTTGCTGTCACTCGAGAACATCACGTATAAAAGTGATTTAGATTTCCAAAAAATTGGAAACTAGCATTCTATCAGTTAGCTTTTAAGTTAATTACTAGAAGGCTAGATCCCATACATACACAAATTTTCGGGAACGATAACAAAAACTGATTTTGATTCGCCAATAAGTTGAATGTAAATCGGAAGAAATGATATTTAATAATCTCTTCGAAAGTTGTATATGAATGAGTATTTTTGCACAAATATTCATATTACTGGAAATTACAGCGCATTTAGAGTCGCTAAATTTCAGGTTTTCAAAAAAGTCGAGCTCGCGAATGGATAGTAAGGAAAAGCTCGAGCTACCTGAGCTTTTTTGATCGTTATTATTTATTAATTCATTACAAATTACATTAACCGCCGATCAACGTAATTGTGACCATAATTAAAAATTTGTATTTTGTCTGGCCAAATTCTGCCAAATATAGCGTACATAAAAACAAATACTGTGTAAAAGGCACTGGTAAAAATCAAACAATACTAACAAATAACCAAATAAATCTATAATTCTTAAACATTATGTACAAATCAAACACACAGCAACAATTCAATCTAAAATTGTAACTGTATAAAATTAATTCATAAAAATAGAAAAAAAGACAAAATACGCTAAGTAACGTTTTGCATAACATATTTTATCTAATAAAATACGTTATGCAAAATAAATTTTAATTGTAAAAATCTGATTGAAAAATAATTAAAAATTCTTTTGCAATAAGATTTATACAATTAAAATGCCGAGATTCGGCAGTAAAATAAGTGCATGTGACACATTAATTTCGTAATAAGTACAAAAATCACAAATCACTCCATATCCCATCGATAGATATATATGAATAATAAATAAAAGAATTTGACTGTGTCCTGTAAAAAATCTGTCTTGAACCATTTCCATTCTCCTTGATTCCCACAGACTGGATCTCTTGGAGTGATAGAACTTATTACAAATTTAATCAGTTCATTATTATTGCTATACGCATCGATAGATATATATGAATAATAAATAAAAGATTTGACTGTGTCCTATAAAAAATCTGTCTTGAACCATTTCCATTCTCCTTGATTCCCACAGAGGATCTCTTGGAGTGATAGAACTTATTACAAATTTAATCAGTTCATTATTATTGCTATAGTTTCAACTTCTTGATTAAAAAAGATTCAAATTACTCCAAAAACTGAAAAAAATGTGGGTAATAGTATATAATTTTTTCAGCACCTGCTGGTTACAGAATAATTTTCCATTGCTTAATATATAGTGTTTACAAATTTAAAATTATTTTTAAGGAATCAAATTTAGACAACTTTTAAAGACAAAAATTCGAGCTTATTTATCAAAAATCTCGAGTTCGATACGAATATACGTTCGCGAAAGTACCCCACCAACAACGTGGCGGATGGCGTCATTTTTCTAGCATTGAGCAGTCTATCCAGTTTGTTTTTACATCGATGGATTCGACATAATTTCGGAAAGACAAAAAAAAAATGAACGTTTATGTTTAAATTGCAATTTAATGATATTAATGAAATTATTAAATTAAAAATTTAAATATAACATAGTCTCATTTGGAGTATAGGAAATTTTGAACGAATAAAAAATAATTCGCGAATATCTGAATTTGCACAAACAGAACTCGTGCCCATGAAAGTCGAGTGAATATTACACACAGTTATTCAAATATAAATATGGTCACTGTTCACAAAAAGTAGAATCATCATATTTTTAGAGTAGGTGGATTATTTTCGACGTAAAAGTAATAAAATTTAAGAAATTGCATTAATACAACATGAACTTTCGAACTAATTATGATATTCGGTATGAATGTTTTGCCATTAGTTTGATTTCGAAAACAAAAATGACATTCAAACTTATTTTTTAAATAATTAATGGATTTTTATGAAATTTAGCAGTAAGATTGTCATAAAATATGACCCCGATAATAGAAGCTTTAATCGGTTAAAAATGATGGACATTCAAACTTTTGAAATTACTTCTAATAATTTTCAACTATTCCATAGATTTTTCATGAAATTAAATAAATGAGGCCATTAATGACAACTTTGATGCCGTATATTTTCATTCAGATCTTTAAACCATTTTAAAATTTCATGTTCGAAAGGTAGGCGATGACTTTTCGATACTACTTGTTTAAATATCTTACGCAGTACTTCAGAACATTGGAAAAATCAACCAACCACCATATCAGTAGATTTTTCATGCAATCATAAAATGCAAATTCTTAACTGACTGCTCGTAATACAAGGATCTCTTCTTCTTCCTCTCCTCAACCAGAAGGTTGGTGGGCAGCATGCTATTTCTTAGTTTTAATAATTCCTCTCTATTCGTTATGTAATCCATAAATCTGTTTCTTAAGTCTTTCTCTGGAATGTTTTTCCATTCATTTTTCCTTCTATTATGTCAGTAAACCACTTTGAATGTTTAATAAGATGTCTTAGCATGGCATTGTGGAGTACGAATCTTTTTTAAGAACTTCATTATTTGTAACTTTATCTGTCCATTGAATTTTCAGTATTCGACGCTAGATCACATCTCAATAAGCCTGTAGTCTCCATGTCTTGGAGCCATACAGGACTACACCTCAGACGAAGCTCTTCAGAAATTGTTTTCTTGTGTTTAGTGAAATATTTTTTGAAGTAAGAAGGGATCTCTTTTTATTGAAAGCATTTTTTGCTTGAGAAATCATTCCTTTAATATCTCTACTAATTCCATCAGATGTTGTCACGCTACCATAAGGATCTCATGATTTAAAAATGAAAATTATATCAACTTATTTCATAGTAGAACAGTTACCGATTATTTTAAAGCGAAATCAAACTATTATTATTTTAAAAATACATTAGCAGCATGAACATTATATTTCTCATCACTAAAAGATATATTTACAATACGGTAATTGATTAAAGCGTCATTAGAATTTCAATATCTCGATTATCATCGGACAATCTAGCTATAAATTACAAATAGGAATGTTCATGCAAAGTTAGAAATGTCAGAATGTCAAGCTTTTTATCGTGCCAAAATGCCGTATATCAGGTGCGAGTTCAGAAAATGCTCCAAGAAGTCTCAGCTGAAGCAGTTAAAGAATGATGTCAGGATCCATAGAGGTGGCCAGACAACTTTTTTTTTTTTTTTTTTTCTCGGAGCATTTTCTGAACACACTCCAGAGCATTCCTACTGATCTCCAATATAATTTTAATAATAATTTGTTTCAAATAGAAATAAAATAATTTTTTTATATTTAATACGCGTAATTTAAGTTTTAAAATGCGTTTAAGACAAAATTTTCCAATAGAGAAATATAAAATTCGTTCAGCGCCGGATGCTTCGAGATTTTTGCCGATATATGCACGAATTTCGGTAGTACAACAGCACTAACATTTCGCTTATGCATAATCATGAATAAGCATAGTCTAATAATTAAAAAAGCATTCAGCGCCGGATGCTTCGAGATTTTTGCCGATATATGTACGAATTTCGGTAGTACAGCAGCACTAACATTTCGCTTATGCATAATCATGAATAAGCATAGTCTAATAATTAAAAAAGTGGAAAGTCATTCAGTGTTTTGAAACAAAGTGATAAATATTGTGAAATATTTGAATATAGGTGGTTCGTATAATAATCCTATAATTTTGAAAATTTTTTCTAGCTGAACTCAGTTGCCAAATTCAAAAAAGGCATCGCTTTAAAATTTTCTAACACCCATTTTAGAAGAGAATATCGTAATCGCACAAATCCAAAAATTACTTTATTGAACAAACAGAAAACTATTATAAAAATCGGTTAATTCTTATTCTTAAAAAAAGAAATTGTATTCAACTGTTTAATATTTTATGCAATTCTTCAGAACATTAGAAAACAAACCAACCAACCAAACTAGATTTTTCATGCGGTCATAGAATTTAAATTCTCAGCTGATTGATAGTCAGTTGTAGTGTTGAACATTGAACATCGATGTTTTATGAACATCGATATTTTGGTATCGATGTTTAGAGATCATTTTGGTATCAATGTTCGATGTTTTAGACATCGATGTTCGATGTTTTTTCTGTTTAAGTAACAGAATTGACGTTTGGGTTAAGTTAATATTACATAATATTTTTATAAATGGAATTTTTTTATAATTGGTGATGATTTTATTTAATTTTTTAGTTTTGCATTAGGAAAATCGAACAATACATCTGGCAGTATTGATTTAGTGCTTATATTTGCCACCTGAGGCACTTTATTATCGTTATTACTTTAATTTCAAAGTATTTATACCTTTGTAGCTCAGTAAGTATGCCTCCGAAAACCTTACTATGGCAGCATTTTGTTAAAAATAAAATAAATTCTGCAACTTGCATATATTATTCAAAAGCACTGAAAACTAGTGGTAGGCCTAATACCACGAATTTAAGGTGTCATCTTGAAAGCAAACATCCACAACTTCTTGGAGTTCAGAAAGACAGCAGAAGGAAGAAAAATGTTATCATGATACTGACGAAGCATCATCGTCATAACCTCTTCCAGTAAAACAAAAAAAATTTCTGTGACGTTTAGGACATTGAGGAGTTCAAATCAGGTGAATCAGCAGAAAATAAGGTAAATCAAGCTCTTTAATTTATTATATGTAAAGACAATAAGACATTGAGTATTTGGATCGTAAGATAATAGCATCTTCGTACAAAATTCCTTCTCGACCAACGATTAAAAGACTAATTTCTGATAAATATAATATGATATTCATAGTTCAAACAATAGCTCAAATAGAAATTTTGCTTATTGACAATTGATTTACAGATAGACATCCAGTTCTAGAAGAGGAGTTACATTAGCTTGACTGTCCACTTTATATCAATAGATGAGGAAAATAAACTATGCAATATAGCATTGAATGTTTTTATATTGGAAGAACGGATGGCAGCATTTTGTTAAAAATAAAATAAATTCTGCAACTTGCATATATTATTCAAAAGCACTGAAAACTAGTGGTAGGCCTAATACCACGAATTTAAGGTGTCATCTTGAAAGCAAACATCCACAACTTCTTGGAGTTCAGAAAGACAGCAGAAGGAAGAAAAATGTTATCATGTAATAAACACAAAATCGGCAGAAATATTAATTTGGAAAAAAATTACATATTTCTACACCAAGTACAAATGAAAGCGTTCCAATAATTTTCGAACGTATATTTTTAATAATTATTAGCTTTAAGACAATTGGAATGAATCTTTACAAAAACTTTACACAACGGAACTGTCGATTCATATTTTCATTATCAGTCGGCAAGGGAGGAATCTTTAATTCACTAATGTATAAATTTTTTTTTCTTTTTCAAAAGGCAAAATTAGTGTTGAAATTAATTTCAAATTTTTAAATGTCGCCAAGATATGCGCCGCGCTTCGCGTACTCTCTCACAGGTAAGCTACCCATTAAAGAAATAAAGATTGCAACAAATCAAGTCGCAAACGAATTAAAATCAAAATCAATGATTTTTCAATATTAAGAAAATGATATTTCTAATTAAATAATCTAATATTTTATTCTAATAAAATGTCTTTAAAAAAAATGCAGTTTTTAAATTCTTTTTCAGTTTCTCACGCATAATCACCGCTCAATTTTGACGATTAAATATATATGAATGTATATCAAGCTATTTATATTATAGTATTATTTGAATCAAATATTTACGATGAGCATGTTTACCAAAAATGCAGTTTTTAAATTCTTTTTCAGTTTCTCACGCGTAATCACCGCTCAATTTTGACGATTAAATATATATGAATATGTATCAAGCTATTTATATTATAGTATTATTTGAATCAAATATTTACGATGAGCATGTTTACCATTCAACACGTGGACAAACACAGGCGCTCACCTTTATATATTGACGTCACTCACTAGCCACAGAGTTCAATAGTCAAATTATAAAAAAAATGTTTTTAATTACGATTTTAGAAGTTAAGAATTAACCGATATTTTTGTATTAAACACAAAGTCGGCAGAAATATTAATTTGGAAAAAAGTTCCTATTTCTACACCAAGTACGAATGAAAGCGTTCCAATAATTTTCGAACGTATATTTTTAATAATTATTAGCTTTAAGACACCGATTTATTGATTGGAGAAGACATTTTAACAATAAATATACCAAGGTTGCAATAATTCAAGGACATTTAAAGCCTAAAGCTAAATTTTTCATCTTTTAAAGTTGGCTACTCACCTGCGTAACTAACGTCTCCTGATACACCGATCTATCGAAGTTCCAGCCGAATTTGCAGTTCGTCTGCGGCCAACTGTCGTTTGCTTTAACTAACCCGTTATCTATTAACAGAGTGTAATTAATATCGTACATTTTGCACTTGCTGAGCGCCAAGACTCCGTCTCTAGTTTCCCAAGGTAAACTCACGTTCTTAATTTCGTCTGGCGACAGACCAGACTTCTCTAATTCTGGGACTCTGCACCAGTGGTCGGGAGTAGCCGAAAGAAAAACGATGTTGAACATGATCATGACACTCATAATGGTACACGGAACCGACAAGAGATAAAAGATCAGTTGCTGATAGCGTTGTCGACGACCCATATCGCTCAGGACGTTATCGAAATCCATAGCGGAGGTGTGTTACTTTTCCTACAGATCGATTCCGACTGAATGCTTCGAAAACGTGGAGCGCCGATCTGCTACGACTGCGCCACCTGGCCATCGAGGGTCGATGACACACACATTACACTTAAATTCTGCACTGCGACGACTTTTTGAGTTTTTTTTTTTAATTAATAAGCAGTCTTCACACATCTGCAATTTTATCGTTCTGTCGTTATATAAATTGCCTTTTTTATGGAAAATATTAAATTTTATGCTCTAGCTTTTATGTTCTTTGATACTCAATTTAATTATACGATATCAATAACCGATATTATTGAATAAACATTAAACACTTAATATGCTCAACTGCAAATTACTATGAATTAAAAAAAATATCGAAATTTTCTCTTTATATACAGAATATTAAATAAAAATAGAATTAATATACTTTAATGCAGCGATTTCCAAACTGAGAGGCTGAGTACTAGTGCAAAGGGAGTGGCGAAAAGTCTGACAGAAATGTAATTTTTTGTAATAAGAAATATGCTGTTTAATAGATAACACGCTTGCAAGTGCATAATTTATAAAACAATCACTAATACTACTAGCAACAATAACCAATAAAAACAGCGATTTCCAAACTGGGAGGCTGAGTACTAGCGCAAAGGGAGTGGCGAAGTCTGACAGAAATGTAATTTTTTGTAATATAAGAAATATGCTGTTTAATAGATGACACGCTTGCAAGTGCATAATTTATAAAACGGTCACTAGTACTACTAGCAACAATAACCAATAAAAATAACAACGTCATTTCAAACGTCAGCGAGAGGGCGTTATATCAATTATTATTTGTTGTCATAAAAAAGAAATTAATCTAAAAATTGATTATCAGTTACATTAATACATTTCAATATGATTGTCAATTATGTTTATTTTTTCCTTTTTTTGTGTTAATAAAGTTTTGCCATGACTGTATAAACTATTATTTGTTGTTATAAAAAGAAATTAATCTAAAATTGATTATCAATTACATTAATACAATTCATTTGTCAATTAAACTTATTTTTTCCTTTCTGTGTATTAGTAAAGTTTTGCTATGAAACATGTGTCTATATTACTTCTATGAAATAATGAAATAAGGGGGCACCAAGATTAGATTATGTTTTAGGGGAGACATAGTAATAAAGTTTGGAAGCCACTGTTTTAAGGAATGATATTCGTTATAAAAATTACAAGTATATCTTTTTTTTGGCAAAACGTCGCTAATAGTGCCTGAAATCGACTTACCATACTTAAATCTTTATTCACCAACAATTACTTTTTTTTTTATTTCCTAGACTGACCTCTTCAATTCGTCACTTCTGATGATTTTCTTTTTTAATAATATAACAAAAATTGAACTACTGATATAATATCAGTACACTGCAAGTATAAACAAATCACACAGTGCTGTTTGTGTTTTAACTACTGACATTAATTATATTTTAGGGGGGGCATAGTAACATAAAGTTTGGAAGCCACTGTTTTAAGGAATGATATTCGTTATAAAAATTACAAGTATATCTTTTTTTTGGCAAAACGTCGCTAATAGTGCCTGAAATCGACTTACCATACTTAAATCTTTATTCACCAACAATTACTTTTTTTTTTATTTCCTAGACTGACCTCTTCAATTCGTCACTTCTGATGATTTTCTGTTTTAATAATATAACAGAAATTGAACTACTGATATTATTTCTTCTGTACACTGCAAGTATAAACAAATCACACAGTGCTGTTTGTGTTTTAACTACTGACATTACTTTTCAATTAAAAATTCACTTTTGATATAAAACATCTGAAACAAAATTCTCAAAAATAAGGATTTGAAAAAATATGGTGGCAAAATGTAAATTTAGCTATAATAAATATATAACTGTAAATAAAAGTTTTAAGTAAGACAAATTTATTTCAGATTCTGTTTTTCTTTAAGATGTTACGCTGGAAAATGAGAATTTTTATAAGAAATATGTAACTATAGTATTTTCTAAATTTTTTTTATTTAAAATGTAGCAAATAATAAAATGATATAATTTAAATTGGAAGTGAGTAGTACTATATTAAAATTTATTTTGTACATAAAATTACATAAATTTTAATTATTCTAAATATCAAACAGAATCTAGTGGTGTTTAATTCTAAATTGAAAACTCAATAGAATCAGCACCATTCTTCTATTAAGTGTTTTATTTTTAAACAAATTTTTTGAGAATGTCTCAAAACAAAATCTGATCATGGTAATGATCCAAGTAATATTTAATCATGTCCCAGCAATATTTTTTTCTTTTCCTTCTTTTTCGTTTTTGGGTTTTTCTTTCTCGGACTTTTCTTTCTCTTCTAAACTTTGATTCCAACCTTGGAGTCCTTTAGGGAGTGCGGTATCTTCTTCTAGAGATCCCGTTCCTTCTACAAATTCTTCATATGTAGATTTTTCTGGGAATGGTCTTTTCCCTAAAAGTTCTATCATATCTTGTCGACTTACGATTTCCTTTTCCAGTAACCTTAGTGCTACCTAAGAATAAAAAATAAAAATTTCTATAAATGAGCATTGCTATTGCTAAACATTATTTTAAATTTATTAATTACTTTTTCCACATTATCTTTATGTTTTGTAAGGAGATTAACTGTATGGTCGTAGGCAGATTGGATTAATTTTCTAACTTCCACATCTATCATTTGTGCAGTTTCTTCACTATATGGTTTGTCTAATACTACATCACCAGGTTGGGGAAGATCAAAAGACAAATGGCCTACTTTATCACTCATACCAAAATGTACTACCTGTTTAAAAAACCATTTTAATTAAAATAATTATTTATAAATTTATATACTATGTATTTAGTTTTAAAATTGAGATATATATACAGTGGTGCCTCGCAGTTCGACACTAATCCATTGCCGAAGTAATGTCGAATTGTGAAACTATCGAATTGCGGGACAATATTTCCCATATAAGACTATGTAAAATAGATTAATTCATTATCAGTCCCCATCCCACTCCCCTAGGTGAGAGAGATATATAATAAAGTAAATAATATAGTGTATGTTTTACTATTGTATAATACACTAAATTACAAAATACACTATTTTATACACAACACATAATTTATTAACCCTTGGATGTTGGAATGAAGAGCACCCATAATCTTCTTTCCCTATTGCAAAACGTTGCCACAGTTGTCCTAGGAATGCCCTACTCAAATTACATTTTAATTGTTCTACTTTTCAAAACTTTATCTACAATTTTTTTCTTTGTCTCATTACTCAATCGAGTGTTCTTCTTTTCGGAATTATTCCTTTGATCAGTTCTCTTTGAACCCATCCTTACATGTCACTCAAAAAAATAATAATTATTACAAATTTTTTACTTTCTGAAAAACATAAAATTGGAAATTAACACAAACAACATGGGCAAACACCAAAGTAACCCAAAAAAACTGACAAAGAGCAAATTACATCACACAATTCCATGCACGCACATGTGCCAACCTGCGAAACTCAAATGTTGAATTGCAAGGCATCACTATATTATAAAATTTAAAAAACAATTAAAAATTTTATATCACAAAAAAAATATATAAATTATGCATATTATTAATAGTTACTTGAGAATAAGCACTTTGTGTGACTTTCTTCAAGTCGTCCTGAGCACCTGTAGTGATTTTCCCAAAGAAAATTTGTTCAGAAACTCTTCCACCCAATGTCATACACATACGATCAAATAGCTAAATGAACATTTCTTATTAGCAAATGTTAACATTCATTTATAATAAATTATATAATTAATTATATATAATTTTACCTGTTCTTTTGTATAAAGATATTGCTCTTTAGGCAAATATTGGGCATATCCTAATCCTTTACCTCTTGGTATTATTGAAACTTTAAGAAGAGGATCAGCATGTTCCAGAAACCAACCTGCTACAGCATGACCTGCTTCATGATAAGCAACAGTCTTTTTTTCTTCAGGTTGTAAGACATTTGTTTTCTTCTCCATTCCTAATAATAATAAAAATGCAATAAATACATGAAATGAAATAAAATAATAGAGAAAAATTTTTTATTCAATATATAAGGAATATTCCAACTTATGCAAATCAAATTTACATAAATTATATAAAAATTTTAACACAAATTATTTGAAAAATCATCTTTATAATTTAGTATTCAATGATATATTGCAATGTTTCCCAAGAATAGTGCACAATAAGACATTGCTCTATAATAAAAGTTAACAATGCTATCAACCAATAACTCTAGGCTGCAAAACTATCATAAGTCATAATAATTATTATTATATAAAAAATTCTAAACTTATATAAATGGATCATTTTGTGAAATCCTATATAAATCAAAATACATATGTCAGAGCATACCCTATACAATATTAGTGTGTAATTGTTATAAAGTTGTATCATTAAAAATAGTTATATTAAAGAATAAGCATATAAATCTCATGATAAAATAGTCAATTTTTTGCAAAGTAGAAAATTTTTTGTAAATATTGGTTATAAGGCAGGATATATAACTATCATGATATGATAACAAATGGCATATTTTTAATTTTACCATAATATCTATATTATAATTTATGTAGGTAAATTCAACTTACATAACATTGACATGAATACAAGTTTAATAAGTCAGATTAGCTCCTGTATATTAATTAAAATACAGTATATTATTTCTAAAGCATTATGATATAAATCTAAATAATGAATATTTCATAAAATGCCAATCTAAAATTAAATTTTTTAAAAATATTTTTGTATAATAACTTAATAGAAATACTTCACAAATGAAAATTAATAATAATATAATTAGATGAATTTATATATCTGAAGTCGTGGGGTTGGCTTATACACGGATTGGCTTATATTTGAGTATATATGGTAATATTTTATTCAATATTTGTTTAGTAATATTTTCGTATTGTAATTGATTTAAAATCTGAAGATATTATTATTTTTCAATATTAAACAATGTAAATACATAAATTATTAAAATAAATAATATCTAGTTGCATAATTTAAGTATTAATTTATAGCAAATTATTTAGAGTTTAATAATATGCTAACTATTATTATTAAATTAATTTTGAACTTTATACTGTATATTCAAAATGCAAATGATCTTATAACAAAAGTTATATATATTTTATTTATATTTTAAAGTCAAAGCTATTTTTGCTGTTCTAGACAATAGTAAAAGTCTAAATTTTAGTGTGTGTGTGATTGTTGATTTAGGATTACAGCCAGGTTTTTGAATTTGTATGTATTAAAAATAGTCACTTTAACTATTGTTCTTGTTTGGAAAGTATGTCTTTGAATCTGTTAAATTTATATCAGAAATATATTTTTATTCTTTGCAGAAATAACTTTGAAAATTTGAATTTTATTTATTATAATTATTTGATTGTAACTTCCAATAATCATTTTATAGGACAATAAAATATTTAAATTTAAAAATTTTATAAAAAGTTATAAAATATTTATCTGTATGATAATTTTTGTTGGATTTATAATATAATACTCAACACCACAATAAAGAATAATTGCTTAGAGATGTCTTCTATAAATATTTGAAAAATTAAATAGATTATAAATTCTTAGGTTTTTATCTTTTTAAAATATTGAAAAAGAAGAAATTCTTTGTTTTGATGATTTGTTTAGCATAACACACAAGATCCACATTGCTATTGGCCATAGTGGAATAACTAAAAACATGACTGTGTTTTGATGATTTGTTTAACATAACACACAAGATCCACATTGCTATTGGCCATAGTGGAATAACTAAAAACATGACTGTTGAATCATTTGTTACATATTTGAGATTATGTGAACTGTGTCAAAAGAAACAAAAAACATTAAAAAAATGTATTGTAGTGAAACCAATTCTATACAATGAAATGAATTCATGTTTCCAAATTAATTTAATCAATATACAAGCCAATCTAGATAATATAGTGAAGTTCATAATAGTATATCAGGATCATTTGATGAAATTTATTATTGTTTGCATTTGAAAAGGGCTGATGAAGTTGCATATCATTTTTTTTTTTTTTTTTTTTTTTTTTTTTTTTTTTTTTTTTTTTTTTTTTTTTTTTTTAATATTTTCACTCTCTTTTGATGCACCTAATATTCTCCATTTTGATAACTGTAAAGAATTCTGTAACCAAATTATACAAAGATTATGTAATATATGGAATGATATAAAAATAATCCATGAAAAACTAAGACACTGTCAGTCTCAAGGATCGTTGAACATGTGAATCAGGACATTGAAAATATGCTAGCAACTTGTACTCTTAACTCAAAGTAGTCTGAAGGCTTGAGAATTGTACAAGCAATGAAGAACAGTGTGTATCAACCATTCACCATATGAGGTGATGTTTGGCATTCCAATGAAAATAGGCATT
Organism: Olivierus martensii; assembly: GCA_000484575.1. Classification (NCBI taxonomy): domain Eukaryota; kingdom Metazoa; phylum Arthropoda; class Arachnida; order Scorpiones; family Buthidae; genus Olivierus; species Olivierus martensii. Next base: position 73,002 of record AYEL01084635.1, read on the forward strand.
GCCAGTTTGGTTGATCCATGTGATTTAATAAACAGTATAAGAACCAAAGAAGGTTTGGAGAAAATATTAAATTCTGGAAATGGAGACAGGAGTGACTCAAAAGAGAAGGAAGACAACAGACAAGGTACAATTCATAAAAGATTTACAAGAAGAAAGTGCAATTGGAGACAAGATTGGATTAGCAGGGATTTAGCATTCAACAGTAATTGAAACTGAAACAGCAGATTAATAAGTACCTTTTGATGGGTATGACATGGTGCCAACAACTATATAAAGTGAAGTGGTTTCAATGAGACAGGAGTGACTCAGAAGAGAAGGTAGACAATAGACAAGGTATAATTCATAAAAGATTTACAAGAAGAAAGTGCAATTGGAGACGAGATTGGATTAGCAGCGATTTAGCATTCAACAGTAATTGAAACTAAAACAGCAGATTAACAAGTACCTTTTGATGGGTATGACATGGTGCCAACAACTATATAAAGTGAAGTGGTTTCAAAAGACTGCCAGAAAAGGCCTTGAAATGCAAGCAAAGAAAATGTAAGCAGCCTATCGTAAAAAAATATTAAAATCTTCAGTTGGACAAAATGTGAGAATCAAACTTCTGAATGTAGACTAGGCCAATATTGATGAAAAATCAATAATACCTGTGATCATGAATATTCAAGGTGATAAATTTTATCAACTTGACATCAAAGCTTGCAAACTGTAGTTGTCATATGCTGGAAACCAATTCACATTGTGCAAAAAAAATTTTATCAGCATTGAAGAAATAGCAAAAGAAATTAGTGCATGGGGAAATGGTTAGTAAATTATCTTTTGTTGGAAGTCAAGAATTCAAAAAGTGTAACTGTTTATAAAGTGCTTGATGAAAAAGAACTTGTTCAAATTCTCATCCATATTGTGCAATTCTAAATGTCATAATAGTCAACTTTGTTGCAACAAGTAACTTAAAAATGAATGCGCAAGTAATTTATAATCAAATTGGAATATAAGAATTTTTAATTTATTGTAGCAAATTAAAAAAATTAAGCATTGATGAATTATATTTTTTTTTCTTAATTTATGTTGGTAAAATTATTTTATTGAAATTAAAATGCTTGGCTAATTTCATAATCAAAGTGTTTTGAGCTTTTATAAAATATGCTGCAATGCAAAAATGATTTCAAAACAACAGTGAAAAGGTAAAATGAAAATAGCTAATTAAAATAATACTTATGATTATTTTTAGCAACACTCTTAAGGCTGTGACACACTGAATGCAATGTGACATTAAGCATAAGAAAGCAGCTTTGCACAGTTACACGCATATAACGTGTCTTATACTAGCTTTTTCCGTGCGATTGCTCAGGTTAATGCACGTTGCTGCGTGAAAGGAGATGAAAAAATTGAACTTTGATCAATCAGCATGTGCGAACAATACGATTCGGGAAGACATGAAGGAAGCAATCAACCAATAGAAGCAAATGTTTTATATACTTGGAAATAGAAGTTCAACCATGTGGTTGGGATTCAGATATAGAATTTGTTTTAGAAGTACAAAAAAGGTCATGTTTTATGACATGAGATTAAAAGAATACTAAAAATACATGATCACTTCTATCTAATAACAAATCAACCACATATCAATCCAAGGAGGTTTTATAATAGACACTCTGCAAATGACCTCTATCAACAAATTCATGAAACATGAGAAATAATTTGGCCACAATGTAGACAAGCTGCGACGTAGTGCAACACGAAGCAAAGGATGTAAATTATATTTGCATATTTCATATTTGCATCGTGTTCAGTGTGTCATGGCCTTTAGATAAATTCTGAGAATTACCAACAACTCTTTGTAAAAGTCTAAGTTTAAATATTTTACTAGATAATATACACATTTACCATCCCATAATGGTAAATTTAAGGATTTTCCAGTCTGGACTTTTACAGTAACATATACATCATAAGTAACTGCTTGTTGTAAGAGTGTGTTCTTAAGCAGAAGGAAAATCTATTTGTGAGGAAGTTAACTCTGACCTGTCCTATTTTATTTTATTCACAGAGTAAATACAGATGTAGCAAAATGCTATTACAGTATTGAAATTGTTAAAATAAATTGGTCAAAACAGTTTGTTTTTTACACTTTTTTGCTACTACAGTCTTTTTGATATAAATTTCCAGTTTATTAGTCATCCCATTGTTCAAGAAGTATTTTTGGAATTCTTCAGTATATTTCAGCGCATCCCTTACTATTTAGCACATTATTAAACTGTGAGGAAGTTAACTCTGACCTGTCCTGCTTTATTTTATTATGCACTTTTATTATTTATTGTTATTTTTTATTATCAAACACATTATATTTTATTTTAAGAATTGATTTACTTTCACATTCTCCGTCATAATAATTAGCAATCAAATATTACAGAATCAGAAACCATCCTCCGGAAGAGCTGTCTTGGCTAATGATGTCATATTATCTAACTAATTTTCCACTGGTCCAATACAAGAATGTAAGAATGATCCATATTCATGTTTTGTTCGGTATATAATTAAATTGTAAAGAAAATGACATGAATGAATAACTCTGTAAGCTAGTAAATTTAAATTTGTTATGTATATTTATGTAAATGAAGCTACACGGGACTGTACGTCACTTGGATATAAAAGCCGATAAAACCAACGACTCGGAGAGGTGTTGTATTAACATAAGGTTGGCTAAATGACATCTGAGTTTCTTGTAAAGATCAACAATTGTTTGAAGTTTATATTGGTGGTGGAGATAGTAGAATTTAAGTAGTATTTAAGGTTTCTTTCTTATGAATAATGTATATGTTGTTTGTTCTATGTATATAGAATACACTTCCAAAAAATATATCCCACATCAGTTTATTGTATTGTGTTGAAATCATAATTTAAATACAAAATAGATTCATATAAAATACAATGTCTCAAAAGTTTAGGTAACAAACTCTGGTTAAATTTTAATATGAAAAATTATTTGACAGAAATTATATATCACATTCTAATTATATATTCAGAAGTGATTATTTTAAAAAATAAAATTTTTATATTTTCAAATAGTTGCTGTAAAATCTGTTTTAATTGGTAAAAAATTTTGGAAAAAATAACACTTCTCAAAAATTTATGTAATATTTTAAAATTACAAATAAATTTGACTATAATCTTATTAGACATGAATACTGGATAATTTACATAAGAGAACTATGAATACACAAATTAGTTAATTTTAAAAATTTAATAATGCCAAAACAGAAACAATTTACAACAGAAGAAGTAGTGAAAATTTGCTAATTAAAAGCAGAAGGAAAATCTGTTTGTGAGGAAGTTAACTCTGACCTGTCCTATATTATTTTATTATGTTTTTTTATTATTTATCATTATTTTCAATATTATCTAACATATTATATTTTAGTTTAAGAATTGACTTACTTCCACATTCTCCATCTCAATATTTCGCAATCATGTGTTACGGACTGACACCTTCCCTGATATCTTTCTGATGTTTGGCTAATCTTTTCTCAATATTTCTTGAAGTATATCTGTGGTGTGTTTTTTGTTTTAGTAAATGTTTGTTCTAGTATATGTTGTTTGTTCTATGTATATGGGATACACTTCCAAAAAATATATCCCACATTAGTTTATTGTATTGTATTGAAATCATAATTTAAATACAAAATAGATTCATATAAAATATAATGTCTCAAAAGTTTAGGTAACAAACTCTGGTTAAATTTTAATATGAAAAATTATTTGACAGAAATTATATATCACATTCTAATTATATATTCAGAAGTGATTATTTTAAAAAATAAAATTTTTATATTTTCAAATAGTTGCTGTAAAATCTGTTTTAATTGGTAAAAAATTTTGGAAAAAATAACACTTCTCAAAAATTTATGTAATATTTTAAAATTACAAATAAATTTGACTATAATCTTATTAGACATGAATACTGGATAATTTACATAAGAGAACTATGAATACACAAATTAGTTAATTTTAAAAATTTAATAATGCCAAAACAGAAACAATTTACAACAGAAGAAGTAGTGAAAATTTGCTAATTAAAAGCAGAAGGAAAATCTGTTTGTGAGGAAGTTAACTCTGACCTGTACTATTTTATTTTATTATGTTTTTTTATTATTTATCATTATTTTCAATATTATCTAACATATTATATTTTAGTTTAAGAATTGACTTACTTCCACATTCTCCATCTCAATATTTCGCAATCACGTGTTACGGACTGACATCCGTCTTCCAGACAAGCTTTCTCAGGTAATGACATCATCATGTAATCTAAATAAGTTTTACCACTGATCCAATATGAGAATGTAAGAAGGATCTCATATTGAAGCTTTATTCGTATATAATTAAATTGTAAAGAGGATGACATGAATTGATAACTCTCAATTTAAACTTGTTACATGTATTTATGTAAATGAAGCAACACGGGACTGTACGTCACTCAATATAAAAGGTGTTACGTATATTTATGTAAATGAAGCAACACGGGACTGTACGTCACTCAATATAAAAGCCAACGCAACCAACGACTCAACGAGGTGTTGTATTGACATGAGGTTGGTTAAGTGACATTGGAATTCTTGTAAAGGTCTACAATTTGCTAGTGAAGTATGGATCGGTGGTGGAGGTAGTAGATTTAAATAGTATTTAAGGTTTGTCCTTGTGAATAATTGATTTCTGATATTTGAATTGAATTAAACAAGTTTTTTTGACTAATTGCGTGTTGCTTTATTATTGTTTCAATAAAGCATTTATTAACACTTTTTTGTAAGTGTTTTGAGTCTAATAAATTTATATTTTTTATTTAACTTGTTTTGGGAATTTCTTGAATTTATTAGTATAAATAACATCGTTTTTGTCGGTTTAGATCTAACACTTGTTTGATACATCTAATTGTAAGTTTCCAGTTTTATTTTGCCGGTTAAACGTTAGTTTGTTGTTGTTAGATCATTTTGATTTAATTTAGAATATAGTGAAAGACCTGAGCTCAGGCCGAACTCTGGATTGCAGAGTCGTTAGAATCCTTATTTAGTTAGAATTAATATTGTTGATATTCGTTAGAATTAGTGACTTTGCATGTTAAACAAATTGCTATGTTATTAACAGAACACTAATGGCCGTATTCACCATCTTGAGTTATATGGAGAGTTGACAACCCAAAGCAAAAATTAACCCAGGGTTGTTTTGCAAATTATTCGATATTTGCATTCACCAATACTTTCACCTCTGTAGTTTTTGAACTCGAGGGTTATTTGCCATTTGTGCTACTGATGTCGAGAGTTAATCGACTTTGCATGTTAAACAAATTGCTCTGTTATTAACAGAACACTAATGGCCGTATTCACCATCTCGAGTTATATGGAGAGTTGACAACCCAAAGCAAAAATTAACCCAGGGTTGTTTTGCAAATTATTCGATATTTGCATTCACCAATACTTTCACCTTTGTAGTTTTTGAACTCGAGGGTTATTTGCCATTTGTGCTACTGATGTCGAGAGTTAATGACAATTTCGTTTCTATCGGATGTTACAATTGGTTGGAAATTGTCACATGACAGTAATTAAGAAAATGGAGAAGTTTTAAATATGCAAAAACATTTCATCAATTTTGAAAAAGAATTATTGTTAGAATTAGTAGGAAAATACAAAGATGTGATAGAAAACAAAAAAATCTAATGCAGTGTCGATAAAACACTACAGCGCATGATATCCATTTTTAACGTAATGCCCATGCATTAACCCTGAGTTTCTCAAACAACCCAGCTATCAGCTAGGGTAGTTTCATTTGACTCGGAACGGAGTTGGTGAATATGAATTTAATTATAACTCCTCATATAACCCTAACTCTCCCAATAACTCAAGATAGTGAAATACAGGCGTAAATTGTATTTAAAAAATTTTGGCAAAAGATGATAATATTTACTTCAAAAAATGAACAGGTAGACTTAAATGTACTTCAATCAGAGATGACAGAAGAATAATAAAGTTGGTATATAGTCATGAAATATCATTATGTAATATAGTAAACATTTTTGGTGATTCTGTTTTGAAGATTCACTGGAGGTTAAGAACATGTCCCAGTCTGATATTCACCACAATCAAAAGAAAACTGCCATTGAAACTGGAACAGTTAAAGGCAAGAATGCAATAGGGATATGAGCATATGTTATGGATAGATAAATGGTTGTCCATAATTTTTACTGATGAGAAAAAATGGAATTAAGATGGCTCTGATGATTGATTAGGATATTGGCATGATTTAAATAATTAAGGTCATTTTTTAGTCAACAACAAGGTGGAAGATCCATGATAGTATGGGAAGAATTTAGATTTAATGGCATTCAAGTAATTTCAAGTAATCAAAAATTTGAAATTATCAGGAGAACTTAAAGGAATATTATCTTCCTTATGGCTGTAAAGTTGGAGATTCTAATTGTATTTTCCAGCAGGATAATATACCAGTTCACTCATCAAGATCAACTTTGTTATGGTTATGTAGATATCATGTGAATTAAGGAATGGCCAACTCATAGTCCTGATTTAAATCCTATAGAAAATATATTGAATATTATGACATGCTGTGTTTATGATGTAGGAAAACAATATTTAAATATAATACCTAAAAACAGCAATTGAAAATTGTTGGTTTAATTTTGAACTAGAATTATGTTAAATTTATATTAATATTTTTCATAGATAAAAATCTTATTTTATCTATGAAAAATAGAGTATTTGAAATGAATCAAAGCACAAAAGTAGGAAAATAACACAAATTTATTGAGAAAATGTTTTCGGCTATTCAATAGCCATCATCAGTCAAATGTATATTAATATATATACATTCTGATGATGGCTATCGAATAGCCAAAAACATTTTCTCAATAAATTTGTGTTATTTTCCTACTTTTGTGCTTTGATTCATTTGAATATTATTAATGATAGGATGAATTATTATATAGAGTATTTGATGTTATTTCTAATGGAGGAAAGTATAAATTATTGACTTATGCATTATATTCACATCTAATAAATTTTATTCAAAGTATCCTTATATTATATAAACTTTTGAGATAGTGTTTTTTTTTTATTACCTTTTCCAAAATTTTGAATATTCACAAAAATCATTATAGCAAATAGTTAAAAATATAATGACTTATTTTTGAAATGCAATCATATCTTTATATATATATATTTTTTGTTTCACCAAAATGATTTTTCTAATAAAAATTTATTCAATTAATTTATTATCTAAACTTTTGAGACATATTGTAATTATGATTATATAATAATAAAAATGCTAACTTATACACATAATTATTATTAAATCTACATGTCCATGCTGACAAATACATGTAATTAAGCCTAAATTCATAAATTTATTAAAATCTTTTTATTGAAAGTTTTGAAGAAAAATAAGAGAGCTTAATACATGTAATTAAGCCTCTTATTTTATCTTTATTAAGTAAGCTTAGTTCTTTATAAGATGTAATAATTATTTTTTTATACAGATATTCCTCAATTTACAAAAATTTCAAACCTGCCGACGTAAATCAGAAATACTGAAAATTTATGGAATTTTCACTACTAATATTTACTAGAACACTATATTATCTTAATAAACATAAATAATACAAAACTACAAGAATCAGACATAAAAAGGATGCTTTCCATATATCACATCATTGGGTCAGAGAATTAAACTGATGTCATTTGCATTGCTGAATAATAGAATTTATTGATAACATTGTCATCATAAGTATGAGTTTGGTTGTAAGTTGAGGAAGTCATAAGCTGAGGACTACCTCTATGTCATTATTTTTAGAAATATTTGTTGAGTGTTTTAGATTGGTGGTTATGATTTTTCCCACAATTGTTTTAAATATAAATAATTATATAGCCATTAATAAGAAACAATATATCTGCTGAATAAAACAAGCCAAAAACAAATGAATTTGGACAACATTTAGAACCATAATGGTTTATAAAGCTCTAGGACTGGGGTGTCGGCAGGAAAATATGCTGATACCGACACCTACATTTTTTATTTTGCCGACTTCTCTGACAGTAAACATACACAACACATAAATGCTGCTGATTTTTTAGAACACATTTTTATTCAATATTTATTACTGAAAAAAATTATTTATTCATCTGAAAAAGAAAATAATTATTTAATACATTTTTAAAATTTAAAACCAATAAATTATGAGCAATGAGAAAGTTATTGCTGACACCAATACCGATTTCTCCTAAAACTGCCGACTTCTACTGACACCGACTCCCCAACTCTGATAAAGCCAAGCATTATGCAGATTTTTGTAAACAGATTATTATTGTGTAATTTCTTCAAAAATATAACAAATTTGTCAGATGTTTGATTCTATTAACAATTATGCTTGTTTCTACATTTTAGGCATTTTTGATTGAAGCTTTTGAAAATTCAACTTTTTTTTTTTTTTTTTATATAAATCCTTACGTTCAAAACATCTTTTCTCATATAAAACAATTATAATCTTACTGATTTGCTCTACTTTGTATCTCAAATGATTAGTTAATATAAAATATCCAAAAGTAAAGTAGATTGAAGAAAAATTTTACTTGTAAAAATTTTTCTTCAATCTACTTTACTTTCTAATCAACTTCTTCAATCAATCTACTTTACAATCTGATTTTTCTTATTTTTGCCTAAATATCAGTGCAAATGAAATAAAAATGAATGGTTAATAAATACAAAATAATAATGACTTTTCTTAATACAACTTAAAAAACATTTACTTCATTTTTTATATTTGCAGTATTTTTTATGCCCATTGTAGAAAAAATCATTTTTGCTTTGAATTTTCAAAAACTAAATTTATCTCAGCACATAATTTAAACAATATAAATAAAATAAAATGTAAAATATCAAAAAACAAGAAAATCAAGAGCATTACATTAATTTTGATTCATTCAAAATAAGTTTCATTAAACATTTCAAAAATTCAAAAATGCCTATAAAAATATTTAAAAACCACCACTGGAGAATAGTTATATCAGTAATAAATATAAAATAAACAGATTTTCTAAAATGGCATAAAATTTATTAAAAAAAAATAAACATTTTAATCTAATACAATTATAAACAATGCATCCATAACCCACATATACAGGGAGGATCACTGACAAATATATTTTCTCTGTGACATATCATATTAAAACAGATAATCCTTTATTTATAATGATTTGACTTATAATAATCTAATCTTACAATGATCATTAAGATATTCCAAACTTGGCTATTTTTGTAGTATTTTGGCTAAAAATACTTTTTCGCTTAATTAAAAATGTAGTAAAGCAATTGCTTACTTCCTTGAAGTTTTGGGATCAATTCCAAATGATTTTACATCATGGAATTTGGGTTAAATTTGGATTATTTCATAATCTTGAAGACTTGGGATCAAATCCAGATGTTTATAATATCTTAAAGCAGGGGTGTCCAATTTTTTGGCTTCCTTGGGCCACATTTGAAGAAAAAAATTTGCTTAGGTCGCACATAAAATATACTAATTCCAACGATAGTTGGTAGGCGGCCAGGTGGCCACGTGGTAACATGTTGGCATGCCACATAAGAGGACCTGGGTCCCGATTTCCTGAAAAGTTTTTTTAGAGTTCTAAGCCTGGCCTGGTGATCCCTGTCCTTCACAATCCGGACCCCCTCCACAAGTGTAGGTGCAGCCTATGGTTGTTGGAATTAGCCTCGCCTTTCAGTAATCTCACTGATTGGAAAGGGGGCATAAAACAAAAAAAAATAAAAAAATAGTTTTTAAGCAAAAAAGTTAGTGAATAATGTACAATATATGATATCCACTATGACAAAAAGCAAAAATGTCGTAACATAATAATCCTTGACTTCTTTTCGTTCAGGAATTTTTTTAAATCATTGAGTGGGTCAATAAGTTTTAATCACTAAAATAAGAAATATTTAAGAAAATGAAATAAGAAATGTAAATAGGTATTCCAATAATAAAAATTTCATTAAGTACATAAAAATCTCAATGTTTTAAGGAAGTTTACGATTTTATATTGGGCCATATTCGGGCCATGGTTTGGACAGCCCTGTCTTAAAGGATTCAATATTCTTTTATGTATATTTGTCAGTGATCCTTGTATAGCTATATAAACTAAAAACTGTTGAAGAGGGCTTAATCAAGCCAGAAGCACTCCAGTTTCTTTAAAAAAACAAATAAATACTTCTACGTAAAAAACAGCTTGCATTTATTGTCTATATATATAAATATATAAAAAGGTAGAAAGTTATAATTAATTCAATATTCCATTGTCTATTATTAATACTAAAATTATTAACATTATAGGTCATTTTTTACTTATGCACGGCCTTCTGAATACAGGCCTAGTAACAGGTTTTGATGATGTCATGGTAGTTGGCCATATATTACAATACACTGCTGAACGAAACATTTAATTTTCAAGTTAAAAAATATATAAATCTGCATTTATTATGTATTTATTTTTTAAATAATTACTTTTTGTAATTATTATTAACCCTGATTAATAATAATTGATAAAAGTTGATCAATATAATAAAATTTAATTCAATAATAAAATATAAAAACATACTTTCATTTTGAAAATTGATATTTATTAATCTAAACAAAAACACAGAATGCATCATTTTAGTCATATTTACACAAATCATTTAATTTTTAAACAGAGACAAATTATATTCTACCTAACTAGACACTGAATACTACTTTGACAGATAAATAGTGAACTAAAAATCTCAACTAAATTTTTTTAATTTTCTTGGGTTATTTTTTGAGTTCTTATCATTCTTATTTTTAATATAATTATTAAGAAGAATTTTGCCAATTATTGTTGATATTTTTTTAATTATATCAAAACTTGAATGTGAACAAGCAGTACTGAATTCATAAAATTCAGTCATATGAGATGCACATAAACTTAAAAGTATCCCAAGTTGATTCTGGCATTTAAGAAATAATGATTCATATTTCTCTGAAATTAATTCTAGAAATATTCTATAACATATTGCAGTTATTTCCATAGTCAAAATTGATGGTTTTTTTAAACCTCCTCTGTCTAATTTATGTAATAATCTTAAGTTATTGTTGATATCTACTGGAAGCACATCATTGCTTTGCAAAATATCTTCACAAGAAATGCATGATATATTTTGACAAATTTTAAAAGATGCATATCCTGCAATATACATCAGGACAGCTCCCACATCATCAGGAAAATTATCATTGATAGGAGGAATAATAAAATTCTTCAGTAGAGATAAATCATCTGAACATAGCTGATGTTCCTGATCTTTTGTAATTGTAAAATCTTTAATTGTTATTAAACCCTTTTTAGAGGAGATGACTGATAAAAGATTTTTTATTTGGATTTTTCTTTCACTTTCTAGAAGTTGCTGCATAGATATATTCTTCCCACGTTTTCCTTTTTTTGGCAACTGCTCTTCCAAATGTGGTGCAATAGGTCCAACAATTGTTGGATATGCATTCGGTTTTAGTTTAGGTCTCTGTCTTTTCACCACCAAAGTTGAACCATCTTCACGCTTAAACACATCTTCCATAACCAGGAATGTTTTTGAAAAATGAAGAATGCAAACACAGGAATTCTCAGTGGCTGTGAAACCTTCTCTGTGCATTTTTCTTTCCCATTTTGCGCTCAAAATTTTATCATTTGGAAATTTAAATGTTGATAAGACAAGACCACCTTTATAATTAGTCCTGCAGCCTGGAACTGAACACTTCCTAGCCATGCTATCCTGAAATATTTAGGATATTGTTAGTAAATATGGAATTAATGTGTGCCAAAATTCTAATTGAATCAGTAAATTAAAGATGAATAATTCTAATTTTCTAAAGAAAATATGAAATCAGTCATATAAAAACTTATCAATGCTTTAATGTTAAATTAGTTCAATTAGAAAAGGCTTTCGACTATATTGTCGATGGCTGAAAGCCGTACTAATAAAACATCAAATATCTCGAAAAGGGAACCGCGGGGATCCCCTATTTATTAGGGATTTTTTGTCGATAGGAACCTTATCTATACGATGGTAAAGGAATTTTCTAGTCCCTTGGATAATAACATTTGTACCCAATCAAATAAGGATTTAACACTTAAATCATTGTATTAATAAAATACCAATAAAATTTAGTTTTAAGAAATTTCTGCCCAATTACACATTTATTTTGCTTATAATATGAAATAATATGAAAAATAAATGTAGAAATAGGTAATACTAGATATGAATTTGTAAAAAATTCGAAATATTTGAACATAACTTATTAGGCCTATCAATAATGCTTCGAAAAAGGAAATATAAGTATTATATACCGATTTTAAGTCTAAAAACAATAAACTAAATGCACTTACAATTATTATCTCAGTTGAAATATAAGAAAATGACGTTACTTCAAAAAATAATAATAAACTATAGTATATACAACATATATTCGATTGAAACAGCCATCTACAAGTAAATACATAGCCAACTACTTTGTTTCCGAAAATATCCGCTAGGATAGTTACTAGGCCTGTATTCAGAGGGCCATGACTTATGATAGGCATTATCAAAACATAACTCCATCATAAGTCGAGAACAACTTGTATAGTTATTTGTTTCCAATTTTATAAATTGTCAGTATAGTAAATATAAAGCAATTATGTAACTCAAATCTAAATTTTATAAAACATGACTTAAAGTTCATAATTAATTCAGTATTTGAAATGTATATATATTTATATATGATTATATAAATATTTAATAAATTTATAAATTAATAATTTCTCTCAATTTTAATCTAGCTGTTCCACTTCCTCCTAGTCATAAGTTGACGGTAAGTGAAGTATTCGATTCAAGGACAGGTAAACCACAAGTTGAAGTTTTAAAACAACATTTCATATTAGAAGGTAGATTGGAAGAAAGTTGTGCTTTACGCATTATCAATGAAGGTGCAGCAATTTTAAGAAAAGAAAGCACAATGCTTGATATTGATGCTCCAATAACAGGTAATTTGAAATATTTTATAATCCTCATACTTTCTACTGAATATTTTGAAAATTAATTGAAAAATAATTTCAAGACTTTTTTGAAATTTTTAACATGATTCAATACATTTTTATAAAATATAGATGAATAGACATATTAGTAAAAAATAATTTGAAAAAATATATAACATCAAGTTTTTCTTTTTATGTAAACTATACTTCTTTTTTCTTTTATAAGTTCTAGACAACTGTATAGAATTTCATTTATTTATTACATAATGATGCTCAAATAAGCACTCAGTTTGAATAGACTTTGCAATTAATCTATTTTACCTTTTCTAATTGGTTGCATTAAACTTATGACTTTCCAGTCTACTGTGACATCATAAAAACACATACATGAAGCAAGTAAATTATTGTTCTGGCCAATCACATCTTGTTAATGTTCATCCAGTTTATAATGTAAAGAAACAGCTTGTTTGACTTAAATGAAAGTTAATAGCTTGTTTGACTTAATATAATATTGTGTATAATATTGTATTTACAATAATGTATTATTACTAAACTTTATTTTTGGCTCATCATTCTGTAAAAGTTGAAAAATACAATATTATACACAATATTATATTACAATAATGTATTATTACTAAACTTTATTTTTGGCTCATCATTCTGTAAAAGTTGAAAAAGTATAGATTTTCTTTTGATATAATATTTTTTAGATTCAGTTTGTTTCAGTTTTTACTTATTCTTTTTCAGCATTGAAACATCAATGCTCTATACTAATGTTGAACATCGAACATCTATGTTTTGATATTGATGTTTGATGTTTTAGACATTGATGTTTAGAGGTCGATATTTTATGAACATCAATGTTTTTTCTGTTTATGTAGTAGAATTGATGTTTTGATTAAGTAATATTACATAATATTTTTATAAACGGAATTTTTTATAATTGTGATGATTTTATTTTTAATTTTTTTAGTTTTGCATTAGAAAAATCCAACAGTTCATCTGGCAATAATGATTTAGGACTTATATTTATCACGTGAGACACCTTATTACCGTCATTTAATTAATATTCAAAGCGCTTTCTGATTCTTTTTTTATTTCAAAGTATTTATACCTTTGCAGCTCCGTAAGTATGCCTCTGAAAACCTTTGTGACAACATTTTTCAAAAAATATAAGTAATTCTGCAACTTGCATATATTATTCAAAAGAACTGAAAACTAGTGATAATACTGCAAATTTAAGGCGTTATCTTGAAAGCAAATATCCACAATTTCTTGGTGTTCAGAAAGAATTGCAGAAGGAAGAAAAATGTTATCGAGACATTGACGAAGCATTATTGTCACAACCTCTTCTAGGAAAACAAAGAAAAATTTCTGAGGTGTTGAGGAGCATTGAGGAGTTCAAATCAGGTGAATCAATAGAAAATAAGGTAAATTCAAGCTCTTATATTTATGATGTGTAAAGATAATAAGACATTGAGTATTTGGATGGTGAAGGTTTTCAACATTTCGTAAAGACAATAGCATCTTGTATGAAATTCTTTCTTGACCAAGAATTAAAAGACTAATTTCCATTAAATGTAGTATGGTATCCATAGTCAAACAACAGTTCAAACAGAAATTTTGCTTATTGACAACTAATTTATGGACAGAATCCAGATGAGGAGTTACATTAGCTTGAGTGTCCACTTTATAAATTAGGGAAATAAACTATGCAATGAAGCTTTGGATATTTTTATATTGGAAAAATGGTATACTAGTGAGTATCTAGCTAATAAACTAAAGCAGTTGATAAAATACTGGGAAATAGATGATGAATATGCCAATACAGCTGTTACTGACAATAAAAAATAACATCGATGTTTTTGGGACCAATGTTTTCTAACATCAATGTTTTCCTATCAATGTTCAACACAACTCTATACTGCTATAATGGATGTGTTCTTGATAGTTTCTTAATGTGTAGGAAGAAATTTCTTTACAACTTTTCTTAAAGTTAAGATTATCATTTGATATGCATACCATATTATATGATTATTACATATACACAAAATGAGTTTTATCACAAAATTTTATTATTGATCAATACTCCTGCACAATCAAAATTAATATAAATGGTTTTTAATTACAACATTTCAATTTGGTTTGGCAATTAGATAGCTGAAATAATGGTTCTATTGATTTATAAATTTTTAATTCACATTCTGCTTTAGAAATTTTTTATCTAAAAATATTGAGATATTATTTAATTTAAATAATACATTCATTTATTTATTTTCAGTATGTGGTGATATACATGGACAATTCTATGATTTAATGAAACTTTTTGAAGTTGGAGGCCCACCTGCTTCCACCAGATATTTATTTCTTGGTGATTATGTAGATAGAGGTTACTTCAGCATAGAGGTAAATATAAGATATTGAGACTTTTTAATTAAAATGAAAGTTTTTTAAATCAATAAAAAATATTTCAAACTATTTGATAAAACTGATAAATGATATTCTGGACCAACAATATGTTAAACAAAATCCAATGGAAATTCTCTAAAAAAAATTTCTTAATGACACTGTTAGATAATAGTTTTTGAGAAAATAAATAAATGTAATATAAACAAACAGTAAACAAGGCAACATGTTATCAGTTTGAAAAGCTAAACTTTATTTACTATACTGAATGAGATAGACATTGCATATTATATAATAACTTCAATAAATTCAGTTTATTAAATAGAAAACAAAACACCACAGATATACAATTATATATAAATTAAAGTTACAAAAACTCACTAATAATAATGTGAAAAAATAATTATTGCCACTAAATAAATGAATTATTGTTGATAAATCACAGAAACTTTTGAAATAATGTTCCAGAACAGTATAGATATTTATAAATTGAATTCAATTGTTATAAATACCAAGCAATATTTGTATGTTATGTTAAGTATAAAGAACTAATTTTGTAGAAAGCAATATTTTATATTGATGCTTTATAGGAAATGTTTTTTGAATGTTTGAAGTTTGCCTTTATTACTTATAGCATGATACATTAGAAGCCTAATAGTGTACCATTCTCAAGACCAAGATTGTGCCAAACATGTTAGACTATCAGAAGATATAATTTTTTAATTATTTAATTAATGAAATTCCATACTTATTCAAATTATGGAAAATTTTAAATATTAGAAATTATTTGATATGCCTACTTAGATATATTTTTTCAATATCATATTAATAACAAAAAGAAATATGATAAATATTATATACAATATATCAAAAATTTTGAATCAACTAATTTTGTATGATGTTAATGATATCATATCAGTCTAAAATTCTGCCATTTTATCTAACTCGTACACTATCTCAAGGTAATTGTAAAGGGTAATAACCAGGAAATTTTGAATTTTTAAAAAATTTTAAATTATTTATAGCATAAGGTGTATTTTTTTAATATAATAATAATAATAATTAGAAAAAATTTTCAACAACCTTTCATATAGATTTCTTATAAGTTTTGGTTAATTATATTATCTTCCTTATGGCTGTAAAGTTGGAGATTCTAATTGTATTTTCCAGCAGGATAATATACCAGTTCACTCATCAAGATCAACTTTGTTATGGTTATGTAGATATCATGTGAATTAAGGAATGGCCAACTCATAGTCCTGATTTAAATCCTATAGAAAATATATTGAATATTATGACATGCTGTGTTTATGATGTAGGAAAACAATATTTAAATATAATACCTAAAAACAGCAATTGAAAATTGTTGGTTTAATTTTGAACTAGAATTATGTTAAATTTATATTAATATTTTTCATAGATAAAAATCTTATTTTATCTATGAAAAATAGAGTATTTGAAATGAATCAAAGCACAAAAGTAGGAAAATAACACAAATTTATTGAGAAAATGTTTTCGGCTATTCAATAGCCATCATCAGTCAAATGTATATTAATATATATACATTCTGATGATGGCTATCGAATAGCCAAAAACATTTTCTCAATAAATTTGTGTTATTTTCCTACTTTTGTGCTTTGATTCATTTGAATATTATTAATGATAGGATGAATTATTATATAGAGTATTTGATGTTATTTCTAATGGAGGAAAGTATAAATTATTGACTTATGCATTATATTCACATCTAATAAATTTTATTCAAAGTATCCTTATATTATATAAACTTTTGAGATAGTGTTTTTTTTTTATTACCTTTTCCAAAATTTTGAATATTCACAAAAATCATTATAGCAAATAGTTAAAAATATAATGACTTATTTTTGAAATGCAATCATATCTTTATATATATATATTTTTTGTTTCACCAAAATGATTTTTCTAATAAAAATTTATTCAATTAATTTATT